>JAIWNI010000070.1:0-143392 GCA_025331435.1 Choanephora cucurbitarum
TTTGTCAATTGAATGATCAAATTGTTTATGAAGAGATGATCCCTATTGTAAGTGCCAACCAAACAAAATTGACTGTATACTTACCCTTGCTTACTAGAACTCTGGGGAGAAAGTGATCGGTATGACTGTAGATGATATCAAGAAAACTTTCTGGCTTTACACCAACTTGGCTATGTATGAACTCACTATCAACAATGAAGAACGTGATGTCTGGAAGCTTTATCTAGAAAAGAAGCGGTATAACTTGGCATTGAATTACTGTAAGGATCCAGCTCAAAAGGACAAAGTCTTGACAGCTCAAGCAAAAGACTATTTCAATCAAAAACGATACAAGATGAGTGCAGGCATTTTCGCTGACAGTACAGTGCCTTTCGAAGAAGTGACGCTGATGTTTGTTGAAAAGGCAGAAGTGGATGCCTTAAGAGTTTATCTATCGAACAAGCTCAATCGACTACGAAAAAGTGTAGGTCTTGAATTAGATGATTGATCTAGTTGATCGACTAAATTGTGTTCTTTTTTTTGCTAGGATCAAACACAAAAGACAATGATTGCTACTTGGCTTGTTGAACTGTATCTTTCAAAACTGAATGAGCTAGAAGATCTTGCTTCCTCGGCTCACTGCTCAGTTGTGCCTAATGAGGCAACTAATTTAGCACCCAATACAGAATCATACTATCTTGATCAGTTGGAAGAAGTACGCGATGAATTCAAGGCATTTTTGGAGACTTACAACGGCAATTTGCATCGCCCCACCACATACAACCTTATGGCTAGTCAAGGACGCGACGAGGAGTTTTTGTTTTTTGCTTCCCTTATCGGAGATTATGGCAAAGTCATTACACATTGGATTGCCGAGAAAAATTGGTCTAAAGCTCTGGCCGTTTTGAGTAAAGAGGTAAAAAAAGAAAAAAAAAAGAACGAGAAGGATAGCGGTAATAACTCACATGGAATCAAATAGGCAGATCCTGATGTATTTTATAAATTTTCACCTATACTGATGGAGAACGATCCTTATGAAACCGTGAATGTTTGGATGCGACAAAGTAATATTAACCCAAGACAACTGATTCCTGCACTCTTGAGATATGATCACAAGAAAATGCTCGAGAAAGGACCACAGCAGGTAAGGGAAAACATAGCAAGATTGAGTATCCAACGCTAAACAGTCTACAGAATCAAGCCATTCGTTATTTATCGCATGTGGTAACTTCACTCAATAACACTGATCCTGCTATCCATAACTTTCTCTTGACTCTTTATGCTACACAAAAAACGGCTGATGAAACAGCACTTTTGATGTTTCTGAAAAATGAGGTAAATTCAATTGATTCAAAAGTTAGTTGGTGTAACAAATACATCTTTAGGGTCGCCAAATGCATTATGATTTGGATTATGCGTTAAGACTGTGTACCCAGAATGGTCGAACACAAAGTTGTGTTCATATTTACAGCCAGATGGGGCTTTATGAGGAAGCAGTACATCTTGCACTGAAGGTATCGTATTTTTTTTTCCTTTTGGAATGCTTAACTGTGGATGAGAAATTTATTAGAAAACTATTTTTAGAATCATGACATTGAGTTGGCTCGAATTAATGCGGATAAGTCGGAGGATGATGAGGCACTTCGGAAAAAGCTCTGGCTGAAAATAGCCAAACATGTAGTTGAAGAAAACAAAGACATCAAGTCTGCCCTATCATTCCTTAAGCAAAGCGACCTTTTGAAGATAGAAGATATCCTGCCTTTCTTTCCTGATTTTGTTTTGATTGATGATTTTAAGGTGAAAGGAAACATAGTATTTCAATGTTCATTTTCTGACAGCTGATATCATAGGATGAAATATGTGATGCACTAGAAATTTACAACGATACCATTGATGATATTAAAGCCGAAATGGATGATGCCACAAAGAGTGGTGACAGCATTCGATTGGATATTCGCGAGTTGAGAAGCAGGTAAAAGGTTACTTGTTTCAAAGAGAACTCTATCTCTTAATCGTTTGCCTACGATAGATTTGCTCTCGTCAATCCAGCTGATAGATGCTACTGTTGTCAATATCCATTGTATAACCGTGCATTTTACATGTTTCCCTGTCAGCATGGTTTTCATAGTGATTGTTTGACTGATAGAGTAAGTGAAATATCAATATCTAGCGACCCACATCCTTTGTTCTGTTTGTTGAACAACTTTGACTAGATGTACAAAATGCTACCTGCTCGACACTTGAAACGTTTAATGACAATTCAGGACCTGATCAAGAAAGAGACTCGCCTCCAGAACAGCAATAGTAGAAGCGGTGCAAGGTCACCCATTGGTAATCGACTCATGAACACAGCTAAAAATGTTATCTTTCCTTCAGATGCTGTCCATGAAGAAAGCAAAGTAGATCCAGACTTAACGATGGGAAAAATCGAGCAACTCCGAGAAGAGCTGGATGATATTGTTGCAAGTGAATGTCTCCTGTGTGGTGATATCATGATAAAATCAATTGACCAACCTTTTATTGGTGATGAGGAATTGGATGTCGCTACCAGCTGGGCGCTTTGAGCTTCAAACTTTAAAAAACATATACCTCTATTAATAAATATTGATTAACCTGTGTAACTATATGATGGTATGTTTGTCTAAATCGCCTTTCTTCCTTTGTTTCTGGAACAACTTGGCTTAAAACGGAATAATTTCAAATCCTCTGAACTAGAAACCATCATGTCTACGTCAATAACAATATAGTATTACACCATACTCTATTTGCTTTCGCCAAGTACACACAAAAAAAAAACTATATAAAGAGAGCAAGAAAATTAATTTGAATCTTTGTAAATTTAACAAATAACAATCTATTCAAAATGACTGCTGGTATTCCTAACGGACCTTTCTATATTGTTTCTGAAGTAAGTTGAATATACAGTTGAGCGCGTCAATGATCGAAAGAAGCTTATCGATCTCTCAAATTAGTTCAACGGACGCGTTCTTGATGTAGAAGGCGCTTCAACTAAAGACAAGGCTGAAATCTGTGCTTACACCAAGAAGCACGGCTCTGAAGCTGCTAACCAACTCTGGGAATACAGAGATGGTGCTCTCGTTAATGTTCACAGTGGCAAGGTTCTCGACATCAAGCATCACAAGGTTAAGTCTGATGGTAAGTACAATCTACTTGACTTCACCGAAACTTGCTCTTATGCTTTTCTTGTTTAGCTCGTCTCATTCAAAACGAAAAGGCTACTTCCAACAACGATGAAATTGAAAAGCAACGTTGGTTGATTGACCCTGAAGGTTACATTCACATCTTCTCTGACCCTAACTTGGTCATCGATATCCGTGGTGCCGAAGACAAGGACGGTGCTGAAATTATCTTGTACGAAAAGCGTGGAGGCAATGCTTCATCCAACCAAAGATGGAGACTTGAACCTGCTCGTCAATAAGAAACCCTTACCTCTTATTTTCTAATAAATTAATGATTTTATCTTATTATTCGCGATCGTAAATTTTGTCAGTTTTGTTCAATTTTATCATGGCTGTGCTTCAAAAGAGTCATCTGCATGAATTTGAAGAGCATGAATTTATTTCTTGAGATCCGTTTAACCTGAGATAGACTCTAGTCTTCTATAAGAGATTGCTTTCGTCTTAATATGAGGTTACAAATAAGGTCGCTCATATATGCCTATGGTCTGAAGCAAACGACGTGTTGCTCAACATGATTGTTCTAAAAGCTTATTCAGGTGCACAAAAAACACAAACATTGCGAATTTGTTTTTTTTTACATAAACAATGCTTTTAAAGTCATTAAGACATTTCAATCATTTTTTGTCACCTTGAGTCAGTACACTGTTTAGAATTTCGAGAATGAATGATGTTGTGTAATTTTAAATAGATGAAACATTCAAAGGTCAACAGCGAACAATTAGGATTTTTTGTAGTTTTGTTTCTCATCAGCATTAACATCAGAACAAAACGATAGTTAGTTGTTCAAATATAACTTCTCTTCTTTTGTCTCGAAGGTGCCCTGAAAAATCGGAGTGGTCAACAAAACTACAATGACGAGTCAAAAAGAAATAAACACGAAATATTACACATGTAGCAAGACTTAGATAACGCATTTGTTTCCAACAGAAAAGCAGACCCCTTCTGTTTTGTTTTTCAAAAGTACTTTTGATAACATGCATTCGAATAGTAGGCCATAAAAGAGTTATATATGACTGAAAAAAGACACACGACTGTATCATAAGAGAGAAGGCTTTAATGCTTTGAGTCAATTTTTGCAGTACTGTTCTGGTCTATATGCAGGTTTATATAAAAAGAAGAAAATATAATTCAATACGCATATTTGGACTACAAGCCTTTCTTTTCTCTTTTAAGACAAGTCTAAACTTGATGTTATATCAATCATCATGGGCTGATTTTTGCAAGTCGTTTACTCGATAGCATTTTGTTGCAAATAGCAATACTAAATCAAAAGGGCCTATTTATATTGTAGAAGCAATAGTATACACATGCCAATCACAGCAGTTGTTTTGTAATGTTGGGGTGATGTTATACACTGCGCTTTGATCTAAACGTGCGGAAATTGCAACGTAATTCAAGTGACTATAACCGTGAGGAGTACAATTGTGCTATAACAGCCGTGTAGAATAAAGTTCTTGGAATATAAGCGAATGTTTGTTGTCATGATTTGTTTAGTAGTCAAAGGCATAAAGAAATACTTCTATCATATCAGATAACATGTTATCTTAAGTATCAAGGCCTCTTGCCTAGTCAAGTGTATTGTAAAAGAGATCTTTTTGAAAGCAACATCATCCAAACAATCTACAACTGAATGAGCCATATTCCTAGTATAGATTTGTCAAGTATATGTCACTTTTCTTCTTTATTCTAAAGGCCTCCAATAACAACAGACTGCTCAAATGAATCCTTTTTTATTTCAAACAGTAAAGATATAGTTTGAACGAGTTTTAGGTAACTGTTCAAAAAGTATTGTTTAGATATCTTCATAAAGCTATAAGCTTCATAGAAAAGTAAAGATAGATCCATCTTAGCATTTAAGACAATGAATCATTTATGCTCACCTATCTTTCTTCAGATTAGTGCATTACTGTATCCCTTTTTTGTATGCGTGGTATAGCACTTGTTCTTTTGCTCGTTTAAATCTCAGCGAACTATGACAACTTGCAGAAGTTATTGTATGCCTTACAAAAGTTAGTGTACAGTGCCACCTCGCAATAACGAAATGGACATTGCAAGGTTTTGGTACCGTACAAACCTGAAATTGTATTCACGTTAAGTATAAGCACTTTACATCATATCATTGGCTCATCCTTAATATAAGCAATAATAGGAGATAATAGAGTTCTTGCATTAAGGGACAACTACTTATCAATACTAAATTCCGTCATCGTGGGGTAGTACTGTATGCCTTACAAAGAGAGAGAGGAAAGTTGTCGAAAGACATGCTTTTGGACAACATGAAGAGTCCTCAAATGATGCTATTACTGTTAGGGCACAAAGTTATATGCATGTCATGAACAGGTAACTTCTTTAAACTTGTATAGTTGTGTAATTACTAAATTCCAAAGTGAACAATTATAATCTGTTTCCTAAAATAGTGTATTTCTAGTTCTGAGTTTAGCGTGAATCAGAAAAAGAAAAAAAGCTTAAGTGATCAAAAAGAAACGGAGCAAGGTTGTACCAGGGCGCTTAAAACTTGGAGGTACGTTATACAGACATGGAGCTGACCATAATCTAACTCAACAGATCAAACAAGCTAAACGCTTTTATTTGCAATGTTGTCAGTAAAGTGTCATGGAAAATTATTTTCGAAACTGATTTAAAAATGAACTCTTTGCTTCTATTATAAAGACAACCTCCATTTTTTTTTTAATATGAACACATGGTAATTTAAGAGTCCTTCAAGTAGTAGCATGTCTTATACATAAAAAAGAAGTGCTACAATGTTCTTGATCTATTTCTTTTATCTTGAATTATGATCCACAGTGATTTTCTTTTTGCTATCAAGAAAGAGACATGCTGCTTATACATAATTATCTATTGCGGTGACAATATTTCATTTGGCTTGTATGAATAAAAATAGAAGCTGCTTTGAAATTGTTCTTGTTTTAATCGTATGGATAGAGAGACTGACAAGAAATTGACATCAATTTGCATTCTGTTTTAAGCACTTGAATTTTAAATTTATCTCCATAAGGAAAAGTTGCCTTTATGTACAATCAAGAATTTTATCCGTGATGGACATGATCTAATACTGCTTCTCATCTGCATTTGATTCATTGACACCACGAGTACTAACATGAGTGTAATAAGCCTGGATATTCAGTAAGCAGAAGAGAGCGGCAAGTTGATACGGAAAAAGAACTGTGTTAATAAAACGAGAATGTAGTCTTGTTAATTAGACAGACAAAAATAAGAAATAAATTTCTATTTTGGTAAACATGTCACAAAAGCCAAATATACTCTTTGATTTCAATTAGAGCTTTTTTAACTATTTCATTCTGATCAGGTGTGGTCACTTTGCTTGAGTCCGTGAGTTGAGCAGAAGGAACGGAGAGACAAGAAACCGAGAAACAAAGTCCTGTATATGACCATAGTGATAATAGTATTCAGATCAGTGAAATCATTCACTGTGAAAAGAATAAATAAAGAAAATAAAAATTGTTGATCTGCGTACGGTAATATCTAGAATTGCTTGTGGCCAAGCATTTTCGAGTAACGCAAGGTCCTATTTGCCTTTTTCGTTCTTTCAATCTAAAATAAAAAAAAAGTCTTTTTTTTTACTGGTTCTTTGTTTCTTTTCCCCTTTTTCTTCTTTTCTTTCTCTTCCTTTTTTTTCTTGTTATTAACTACATTTGTCTCACCAAGAAAAAGAGTGAAAAAAATGTCAACTATCCCAGCATCAAAAGAAAAAACAGAGCATCCCAAGACAACTGCATCATGTAAGCCAAAAAGTTTAAAGCAACGCGTATTGGAGAATGAAATTGGTAAAGTACAATGATCATGAATCTGAAGAAAAGAAAGAAAGAGAGAGAGAGAGAGGAAAAGACAAAGAATAAGTAAGCTGATTTCAGTCGTTCAATAATGTAGAAATCACTGGTGCTATAATTCTCTTTATACTTGCTGCTACATATCTCGGTCATCCTGCAGCAAAGAAATGCTTAACTTTATCGTATAAAACGGGTGAAGATCAATACGTAAAGGGGCTCGACGATGTTTATTTTATCAGCTTTTGGGTGATTGCCTTTACATTCCTACGCGCTTTGTCTATGAAGTATTTGTTCCATCCTTTTGCCAAAATGTACGGTATTGGTCCTTACAGTAAAAGAGAACGATTTGCCGAACAAGCTTGGGCTTTATCTACTTACGCTGTATTCTGGACAGAAGGAATGGTATGTATTACGTGAATATGATAGCCTACTGATGTATCATACTCACTATGATTCAAACGATTAGAATATCATGTATCATAGTCCTCATTGGTTAAATACTTCACAATTTTGGATTGATTATCCTCATCTGCAAATGACCACCCAAATGAAGGCTTATTACTTGATGCAAATAGCTTTTTGGACTCAGCAAATTTACACTATCCATATCGAAAAAAGAAGAAAAGACCACCTTGCCATGGTTACTCACCATTTCATTACTTTCATCTTGCTTACCTCAAGCTATTGCGCTAACTTCACTCGTATCGGAAATGCTGTACTTTGTTGTATGGATCCTGCTGACATTTTCCTTTCAGTAAGTATATCTTATTTTTAAGTGTTCATCTGATAAGAAAAGGGTGTTTGCTGGTATGATTAGAACCTAACTAAACAATATGATCTCCGATTTTTTTTTAGCTTGCTAAAGTTTTGAAGTACACTGGATGCTCAGTTGCATGCGATATTACGTTTGGTCTTTTTGCTTTATCATGGCCCATCACACGACACGGCCTGTTCTCTGTTATCATTTGGGCTACTGCAGGTAATAAAAATAACAAAATAAAGGCGAGGGAACGTAGGCGAAAGAGAAGCACATAAGGAGTTTGTGCGGCATTAAAAAAAAGAGAAAGGGCTGAAAAGATTGACTTTTTATTTTATTTAGTTGAACCTAGTCGATACATCGATATGTTATGGGAACCTGAAAAGGGAAAATACTTTACGCCTTTCACTCAAAAGATCTACATCTTGCTGTTTGTGTCATTGAATACCATCATGATATATTGGTTTATTATGATTGTCAAGGTAATTTTGCGTGTCTTGCAGGGCAAGAATGCAGAAGATACCCGCAGTGACGATGAAGACGAAGATGGAGATGAAGTGGAGTAAGTAGACAAACATATTTCTTAACCAGAATAGCCAGACTCATTCTCTCCTTTAATAGTGCAAAGAAAGAACAAATCCACTCAGTCAAAGGAAAGCATGGTTAAGCTCATAGATGGCTTATTGTATTTATTTTTATTCTGTAAAAAGTGTTTATTATTCCCTCCTATTCATATTTTTCTTACTGTATCGACTTCGACTTTCAAGGCAATTTATCTTAATGCATCATTGAGCATTAAAAACCAACTAATACAAAACCAACCTTGACAGTTGATTTAAGCCTCCTCGTTATAAAGTCCGCAATAAACTTCTAGTCGAAAGTATCTCTTATGTACCGTTACTAGGGCTTGAGGCCCATATTGAAACCAGCGTTCATTCTCTCTCGCTTGAAGGGTTTTTGGATGCTTGGAAGTATTGTGTTGAGTTAGATACATAAAGTCGATTGTTTTTAGCTTATAACGAATACACTTATTTGGTAATAATTCTCTTATCAAATGTCAGTTAAACAGTGTGTCCAAGAGTTTGTGAATACTTGGCAGAAGAGCTTTCATGTTCAGACAACAGTTGGGGGGAATTATGTACTAGAGTTTAGCTCTGCTTGGCATGGAAGTTAGTAGATCTATCTTAATCTAACCAAAAAAGAAAAAAGCAAAAGGGTCATTGTATATATTATGTGTTCTTTATTACAAGGAAAAGGGGTTAATATGACTGTTAAGCAAGACATGTTAGCCAATTTGAATACATGATCGAGTCGGATTAAACACTTGCCTCAAACCTATCAGGCATCAAAACGGGTGCAACTAAAGACCAACTATATATGATATGACAGATCCATCCTGAAACAATCTTAACCCAGACAGCTGTATAACTCTGACCAATTCTAACAAGGTCGCCACCATCATGACCTACACCTCCTTCATTAAACTGAATTGTATTCCTTTTATATTAAAAAAAAAAAAAGAGTGAGTTGGAAGGACAGAAACAAGTCAGTGATTTTTTTTACTTACCAATTCGTTAACACCATCGAGATATACATGGCTGCAATAGCAAACACAAAATGAAAGAAAGAATAACTATATAAGGATCCAAATCTTTCGTCATCTTTATCATCTACAGCACCAATATCATCATCGTCGTCATCATCTTCATAAAGAACAGAACGAGGTAAAGCACTAATAGGAATGTCAATACTGTCTTACGCTATCAAATACTCCTGTTTGCTTCATTTACCCAGCTTCAACAGCAGCAATCAAATGCTCTCGGGCATCTCCTTGAGCACTCATACGCTTGGCACCCGCCTCTACTTGATTGGCCATTAATGGAACGGCACTAGAAGTATCCAGTGGTTCGTAGTTAGAAAGTCTTGGCCTACCTGAGGACTTGCTACTGATAAAGGCACCGTCCTGAGTAGCCGCACGACTAGTGGAGTAAGCTACAGCCAAGAAAGTAAAGATGGCACCCAAGACAACAGAAGTAGTCTGGGGGCCAATAGATCTACGCAAAGGATTACATTCTTTGTCATTGGGTTCATTTGCTACGGCAGATAGAACAAGGTATGTACAATAGATGACAACAATGGAAGCTTGAGATAGACCAGAGCGAGAATTTCCTTCTTGAATACGAGGAGATACACATAGTAGCGTAACAAGGATACAAAGAATCAGATTCAGTGTGACGAAAAACTGATTCAACGAGCATCCATTAGTAGCAAAGAAACCATACATGATGCCTGTCAGAGTGACAGCACCTGCAAACATCAGTATTGTGCCAGTTACCAGGATATTCCGCCAAAAGATAGAATCGTACATTTCATAATTCTCTAAGCATCGTTCAGTCCAGCTATGAGCAAAATCGACAAGTAACACAAGACCAAAGAGAATAAAGACAGCAGCTCCAAATAGAGCAAAATAGTTTCCCCACACCATAAAGAATCCACTAGGAATGAAGAAGGAAATCACAACAAGAATAATCCAAGCAAGAATCTTTGGTCCCCACCATCCATTCTGAATAGCTGCTCTCTTCTGTCGACTATCATGTACACCTATCAACAAACAACCCAAGATAGCATGGAATAAAACAAGAGCAAAAGAGACTCGGTGCACCTAAAATTCAATTTAATTTCCTCGCTTTTGTTTCTTTCAAGGCTACATACACCAATGACACCATAACAACTTCCTTCTGCACAATCAAATTTCATGTAATCTAGTGTCAAATGTTCCAGTTTTTTTATGGCCCAATTCGACAACATAAGCCAAGCAAGCTGTATTTAGCCATTAGTTTCAAATCGATATGATTTTTTCACATAAAGTACTTGCAATTGAATTAAACAAGAATATAATCTAAACAATAGGGAACAAAAGATAGTCAGGTTTATTTGTGGTTTCTTTGTAGTTTCCTTTTGAGCTTACAGCATAGCCAATACGAGTGGCAATCGAATTGTTACAGTTGCAGCTATATAGAAAGAATATAAAGGAGATCAATCAGACTGTTAGGAACATTCGATGTAGTTTGTCAACCTTTTGAAGGCAAGAGAACAAGCTGCAGCTGAAAAGCAGCCTGTTACCCAGGTCCCTATTGAAGATAAAGCTGGCAAAGCAACACAACTAAGAGCTGCTCCCATAGTGTATATGTAGAAAAAAAAAAGAAAATCAAAGAGTGAAAAAGAAAAGAAAAGCTGAGAATTAATAGTAAATGATGCAATAGATTGAAATACAGCCTGTTTTAATTGTATCACATATGCACACAAAAGAATTGTCTAAAATCTAAGTAAATAGCGTATAATAGGAATAGAGGATATCTAGCCGTATGACTACGAGTTCCAAGGTAAAGGACCAGAATAAATAGTATTACTTGAAGGGCAATAATTCAATAATGGTGCCAGAATAGGACAAGAGGCTGCATAAGCATGTCTAAATAGGTAACATGAAATTAAAAAAAAAAGGGAAATTTATGCAGATATTTTTTGTTTCTTACCTTCGTCTATAAGGATTTCGATAAATCTTCTTCTGCTTTAAGGTACCATGACAACCATATATATCGCTTTCAAAGGGACGGACGGAATTTATTAATTCACCCTTTTCTCGAGCAGGATCATCCCCTGAAGGATCGATACCAACATACTCAAATCTAATATTCTGATAAGCTGAATGATTCCTTGTTTTGATATATGTGTAGCTTACTGTTCTTTTGGATAGTTAATAGCACGTCGATGTATATTTTCAAATCGATGTCGCTTAAATTCAAAGCCTACAACGGTAATCTTATTTGGATAGTTGCCTGCCATCTCTGAAAAACGACAAATCGAAAACAAAAGATTTTCATATGAATCTCGAGCATATTCTTCTGTCACCATACGGTTGCGTAACAATTCCTTTACTTCATCCTCTTCATCCATACTCTCTAGCAAGATCTGTGCAACTTGCCAATAAGCAAATGCTTCTGATCGAGGTCCAGCCAATGGACGTGTTTCGCCACTTGTACATATGAATATGTTGTAAGTCTCTTTTTTTTCGTAAATACCCATATAACAACATAAATCTTACCCAGAAAAAATCAAGACAGACTTTGGATCTTCTTTCAGAATATTGATCCCCTTTTGTATATGCTGAATAAATGTATTGACTTGCCCGCCTTGTTGATAAGATTCTAATACCCAATGCTCGTCTTGTCGAATCGCTTCTGGATCATTAGGCCCTGTGTAGATAGCATGGCCAGCAACAATGATACCATGATAGTTTTCTGTCAAGGGCACAGGTGGTAGAGGATCTAGTGCACTGATATAAGTAGTACTGTGTCTGCTGTGTTGAATGAAGTTGAGTAAGAGACTAAAGAATGAGATGGTCGACAAGATGACTATGGACATTTGTCGCTTGTTTAGTCTTTTCAAGAAGTTGTTTTGTGCTTGGACATTGGCTGTAAAGGAAGTGGTATCTATATGTAGCGGCAAGATAGTCTTACTGGCTCGCTTTGGGTTATTCATTGCCTATCTCTTGCTTCCCCTTTTCCCCCCAAAAATATAAAAATAAAAAAAGAAATACAGAAAAGTGAACTATAGCTGCTGCAGCAGAAAAGAAAAAAAAAAACTTTAAGCTCCTTTTGTATTCGGCGCCCTAAATTCATTCTGATGTTTGATCTACTTATCTAAGTCTGTGGCTAGAGAAGAAAAAGAAATAGCTGTGCCCTGAATAAATATAGAAAGAGAGAACAAACCTATTTTATTCAAGACAGAAGCAAGCCATATTTACTGAATTTCTTTATTTAAGCAATATTTAGTATTTGAGGCTATTAGAGGTATCTTCAAAAAAAAAAAACATCAGATAACCTTGGATATATTGGCAAGTGATTAAATAGCTAATTAAACACCACCGATCCAGCTCAGAGCGAAAACAACAAAGAAAACCTGGCACTTAACCTGCTATTGAATACTTTTTCTTGTAAATGAAAAAATAGAGAAAGGGCGATAATATCTTTGATCAAATGTGTTATGGCTTTTATTTAAGAAAAAAAACCTTGAGCTTTAAACCGAATTTGCGTATTCAACTTTCTTGTAGATGAGGATATATTGTCCAATCATGCCACATAATCATAATATAAGGGAGTCTGAAATAAAGTTACAGCCTATCAATATGACCGGAAATACAGAATCAAGTCTATCACAAAGCCAATTGAAAATTACAGTGTTCGTTGGTGGCTGATAACTACCAGTCTTTATCTATTTGAACGATTGTATTTAAAAAAAAATGTTTAAAGAAAGCTGGATATATCAATCCAAGCTATCTCCTTTATCAACAAGTATCGATTTGATAACTAGTTTTTACTATCAGCCCTCTAATTTTTACATCTCCAAAAAGAAAAATAAGGCTGGTTTTATTGGTATCAGTGATAGTCTAACTCTCAGCCTTGGCCAATGATCTAATAGTAAGGTTGTGATTGTCTAATCCAAACTTTTGGATTTCCAACCACCTACTTTTAGCTACAGGTTCTTTGGCTAATGTTATGTATATTCCTTATGACCAGCTGGTTAACACCTTTCTAAATTGAGTTTCACTCATTATCCAAAATTATCTGTTTTTCTATCATCTGAAATTTAGTGTTGTCTATCTTACAAGCCAATGTCTGTCTCTTACTATGGTGCCAATGCAGTCTTACTTAACATTTAGATTGTTGCATAATCACTTGAATGACAAATCTTCTCCCATATATAGTCATTTTTTCATGTCTACTCTTCATACACAAATAAGTGTTCTATATGGTCATGATGTCTCTCTTGTGCAAACTCGTTTGATCCTCATCTGTTGCCAATGACTTGGATCAAACATATCTAGTTACCCATAATGTCTTCCACTTCATTATGCCGAATGACTTACTGTTCTTTCTGTGTATACTTCTTCTTCAATTGGCAGATCGCTTCTGATGATTGTTCTTCTTTGATACTTCTCCCCTTGACTTGATACCTCACTATCCAGCCTACTTTTTTCTAATGGTCAAACAAAAGACTGAGATGCAAAAGACGATAAAGAAGTCCCTATATATAGCATAAAAAGGAATTACATTTGTATACAATAAAAGAATCCAAACTGAACCTATTCATCCAATTAGCATACTTATAATTTCAATGACGCCATAACTAAAGAAGCTCGACATGGGCATTGAATGGAATAAGCACGTCATCCTTTTAGAAAGGCTTTAAGAAACTTGTTCAATAAAAGACTATATAATACGTAAAGTTCACTCATCGCTACAACTCCATTTGAAATATTAGCAGGTTTATCAGTGGCTCCTATACATAGGTCAGATAAAAAGATGCCTAAGATTGATTATATATATAAATCAGATTGAATGTCCACACATCAGGAAAATGTGCGAGTACATCAGAATTTCAAAATGGTTGGCTCGACCATACATCAGAGTTTCAGGCGTGCCCACAAACTTCTCTGGTGTACATACATTTGCCTTTGAGCCACGGTGTTACGCAAAGAATTGCTTGTCATGATAATGAGCTTCCAGGTGTCTTCTAGGGAATGGTTAATATGTTCAGTAGAGAAAGGGCCAAATGATTCCATCATTACTACTTTGAACCCATCTTTGCAACCAACACCATCCGCAAACAATTTTCTCATGCTGTTGTTCCATACACCTTGAGTACAGTAGGGAGCTTCTCTAAAATTTGTAAAGCCTTCTGATCAGCACAATATTTGTTTAAGGCGTCTCGCAAAGAGAGCGGCATCAATGATAAAGACATATTAGATAGGGCAATGTAGCACTTGTTTGTACGTTTTCGATATCTGCAATTGACAGCTTTGGTGCATTAGGTGTATGATTTATTCATCTTGACGGGCCCATCAATTGAGTTTCGCCTGCATTCAGCGAGTCCTATATATATATTATCGGTAACGAATACATTGAAAGTCAAAAATCAATGTAGACTATATTCATATCAATACCTTGATGGGTGGATTGATGTCACTTGGGTTAGATCGCGAGGTCGAACTGAAGGCACTGCTGGCTTTCAACAAGGTGATTTGGATTCAAAATGATTGCTTTGCCAAGCATTATTGCAATCCTGCTACCATTCATGATGCAAAGGCAACCTCTTCTGACAACAGGTTCGCTACTCATTTGGCTTCACCTTCCAATTTGCTGTCCATGGCCATCGATGTTGCTGTTGGTGTCTTGGGTGTTTATCATCAATTCCGTCGTACTTGAAAGGCTCTCTTTTTGATTGTACTATTTTTCTTACATGTATACACACACAAGCTATAATTCAATAGCTTGATTAACTTTTGGCCGAATTATAAACTTACTCTCTCTCACTCTCTTTCACAAAAACCAAAGCTTTGTTATAGTTTCAAACAAGATGTGCACTACACTGCTTTGTAGCCTAATCAACATAGATTAGAAATAAACAGATCTGTTTTTCATTCAATTCAAACACAATGCAACATTTGAGTTTTCTTTTTATCAATGAATTTCTTTAATTCTTTTTTTTTTTTTTTATAGAAACACGATGCAAGTGCTGAGCACACTTTGATCATTCGAAGACAATAACAGAAAGAAGCAGAATTGAAACAAAAGTTAAACTTTTTTTAATGTTGTCTTGAAGACAGAGAAGAGGAAGCAAGCATTCCCGGGGAAGACAATGTGTTTGCTGACTTGCTTGATGAGATATATCATATCTCCTTCAAAGCAGCATAATCAAACAAATTTGTTTGCTGTTGTTGGACACAATGTCCCTCGTATAACAAGCTAAGGTCATACAACGAGTCTAAGAAGACACCAAAGGAACAAAAGTCGGAATAAGTTGAGGGGAGAGTGATTCTCTCCACCTCGGACATAAAACAAACGTCCTTTTTGTACAAACACAGATAGAAGGTAACTTCCAAGCCTGTTATTTTGTTTTTGGTATTTCAGTTAGTATACTCGGATGGCATTAGTCAACAAGCGCGTTTACCTTTTGCTTGGAAAGCCAAAATGCTTTTCAATGAGTGCAACAGAAAGCACACCCAGACGATAAGAACAAGCCAGAAAAAGAAGAGAAGAAGGGCTTCACTTCGCCCACCAAGTTGATAAAAGGATCAACAGATCCAACTTCCACAACGTAGTCAGGACGGCGACGCTCCAAAGGGTGGAGGCCAGCGAACAACACATTGTCAAATCTAAAAAAAATAAAGAAAATGAAAGAAAGAAAATCATATGAGTATTCTCTGTTATCATTGCTGCTTTCATTTGCTTACTTGTGTGGGTTGTGGTCATCACTAATCTTAAAAATGCTGCCACACACAGCACCCAACAAATTTTCCACTGTCTTTTCACCTACAGGACCGGACTTATTTGTCATCTTCAACAGTAATGAGACCAAAGCCTCCAACATGCGCGCTGTAGTGCCATCGTTCTTCAAAGCAAGAGCTTGAAGCTTTCGCTTCAACTCACATCTGTTGTTATTGTCTTGGTAATCGGCAAGGCAATCCATGACTTCAACCTTCAAGGTAGAAGAGAGGCGGACAGGCTTAGAGAA
Organism: Choanephora cucurbitarum; assembly: GCA_025331435.1. NCBI lineage: Eukaryota > Fungi > Mucoromycota > Mucoromycetes > Mucorales > Choanephoraceae > Choanephora > Choanephora cucurbitarum. The sequence continues at coordinate 16,320 of JAIWNI010000070.1, forward strand.
CTCCTTGGTTCTGATGTGGAGACGCAATGCCTCAAGGCGAGAGGAGTCAAATGCCTCAGTCATTGTAGCATCCAAGTGCTTACTGAGTCTGATGATGCTATGCAAAGCAAGCCATCTAGACAGATCAGCAGTGAAATCGAGCTTGGCACCATTATCGGACTCGAAGATGGCCAGAGAGGCAGGGGAGAAATCTTTGAGAGCCTTGCTCACATTGTAGTTTTTGAAGATCAAATATTCAGTTTGGTGAGCAGTAGGAACAAAGTTGTTCAACTTGCTGTGGATGTTGCGACTCTTTTGATCCCATTTTTCAGCAATACAGCGTGAACGGAAATAAGTTGCGGATTATAAATTTAATAAGTACCTTATACCATGAAGGATGTTCGTCATAGTCTTCGTCTTAAAACGCTTGGAGTATGCTCCTACATGGCATGGAGCATTGTCTTCCTACAATATGTAGTCAATGTTGGTCTTCCAAGACTCTTTTTCAATCCAGGGAAGGCAGGAATCAACCAAACATTGAACAAATACTTTTCGATCCATTGATCCATAGTGTACCACAAGAGGGCCAACATCATTTGCATGAAAGCATCCCCATACCATCACAGAACCTAGGCCAAACGTGAGTCTTTATGTATGGACTTCAGAGCTGGCTTCATTGTTGCGACACATGATTTGAAGTTCATACGACCCAAGGCTACTCGAAAAGCGGTCAAAGAGACCTTCTTGTCAGAACTCAAAAATAACGATGTTGAGGTCAAGATCTCTGGCGATTTGAGCAATGTTGTTTTGATACATAAAAGCGCCAGCTCATCTACCATAACTATATTCCGAAAGATGCTTGTCAGCTTCTTTGGATGTGGGAACAACTGTCGAAGTGCTTATTTTCGTATGTTTATTAAGAAAAGAGTGATGAAAAGACTAACAAAGAACAACAATGGGTTGCATGTTCAAATCGCGAAGTTTATAAATCCGCAGCTTATTTCGGTTCACACTGTATATGTTTTGACCATACTCAGGCAATTGTTTTAACAGACGCTGTCATAGATCGAGTCTCCAAGCCGGAAACTCAGAAGCTTTTTTAAATAGTCTACTGTACACTAAGATATCTGACATGGCTCTTCCCAATAAAAAATTTTCTGGTGAAGATATTGTCATGCCTCTTGGGAATGGTACACAATCTTCAGTCCACAATCACATCCACGAATCTTTCCAAGTCGTTACATGGGTTCAACGACTTCGATTTTTTCAACGTTCACCTTTTGAAGTTGGTTTAGTTCATGACAACACTGTCATGCAGATGACCATTTGAAAGCCAGCTTTCCCAAATTGAATCTTCGTCGTAAGACCTGCTTTATTTGTGGAAAGCAGCCTTATACTTGTTCTGAAGAAGTCTAGCGATTGTATTATTTAATCCAAGTATTCTAAGGATGGTAATTGTAGGATTAAGCATGATTTGAAACCTGTCGATAGACAGATATAATCAAGCTTAATCTTTTCATAAAAACAATAGTTTATTTAAAGTCTAAGTCTATTCTATCTAAAATACATATGCATAATTTAATCTGTACAATAAAGCTATGCTTCATCTGAAGCTGCTTTCTCTAAATTTAAAGTGTTGTCTTGGTGGTGTTCTTTGCCGATGCCTTCTTTGTAGCATTCAGCTAATAGTGAAAACACCTCTGTTCCTCCCATATTGGCTATTTTCAAGAGCATTTGGAACCCCTTCTGTGAATCCTTTTCCTTGTTTCCCCAACCATTCAGATGATAAAGTGCTATCATCACATGAGCCGAGAATACGGACTGGCGTTTTAACATGTCATCTGCTGCAGCGCTTTCAAACCATGCAATTGCTTCTTCTTGTATATGAGGATCTGTTTGAGACATACAATGCTTAATTTTACCAATGGCAAGCTCAGCCAGCCCACCACCGCCTAATCGATAAGAAGATTCGTACCATTGCAAAGCGCGATTTAGATTGCCTTTATCTTCGAAATGACTACCGACCATAAGAGCAGCAATAGGATTGCCTGCTTGTGCAGCTTCACTATAATAAGCAAAGGCCTTTTGAAGGTCTTTTTCAACCACACAGATAGAACGAAAGTAGAGACCTGTATAAGAAAAATGACCCAAATGACAAAGGGCGCCAGGTACGTTTTGTTGTGCTGCCCTTTCAAATAGTTCATAAGCTTTCAAATGACTCGAGTCAACTGTCCAGAGAATTCGAGCCAATTCATAGGTAGCCATTGCATGATTCTGTTCCGCCGCTTTAGTAAAGTATCTTTTGGCAGCAGCCAGGTTGATCTCAAGACCACCACGTCCTCGGAGATGAAAGAGTCCAAGCTGGTAATGAGAATCTCGATGCCTTGCTTTCTCTGAAGCCTTTCTAAACCAGTCCAAAGCACTTGAGTCATTGTCAAAGCGATAGCTGTACACCATACCAAGTCGCCACATAGCATCAATATGATCGCAAGATGACACAGCTATTTCATAGGCATCAATCGAAGCCAAAAGGTCGACAGGAGTACCTCTTCCAAACTCGTAACATTGACCAAGAATATAATAAGCATGTCCCATACCATTCTTTTCTGAACACAATTCATTGCGTTTTCTTAACAGCGGATTCTCTTCTTCTTCATCTTGTGTTAAGTCTTTTTGGTTTGATTCATCCGTATTGTATTCCGCAACAATATGCCGAAGTAATTTGAAGTTACTATTGTCTTTATTGCTCTCAACAGAGAGACCACAGTCAAATCCTTGGAGCTCGTAAGAGATCAACATAACTTTGGCCATGATGTTTTTTGGATAACTCTTGCTAGTTTTCTTGAACCAATGAATTGCTTCTTCATGACATCCTAACATACCACCGAGAATTTCGCCTACTTTCATCATTGATGGTTCGTGTTGTTTGGTTGCTGCCTGTATATAGTATTCAAGTGCCTTTTTGACGTTAGGTTGAACAATGATGTTGCCAAAACCTGATTCATGCAATGATCCTAAACAGTACAATGATTCCATATCGCTAAGAGAAGCTGACGCTTTGAAAAGCTGGAATATTTCTGAAGCACTATTGTTATTTTCGCTCATAACAGATTCCTCGATTTCTTGAGTCAGCATATAAAGAGCAAGTTCGCGCATACATCCAGCATGATTGACTTGAACGCCTTGCTTGAAAGCTTTGACAATTTCCTGCTCTTTTCCTTGGTGTGTCTTTAAGTAGCAACCAAGTTCGTATGAAGCTTCTCCTTCTCCTTCACCAGATGCAGCTTTAAGCAATTCAACTCCTTTTCCCTTGTCGTTGCTGTTATTAGTCAGTAGCAGATAGCCTATAGTTGGATAAGGAATATTCGGCAAAAAAAGAAATAAGCTTATAAGTACGACGAGTTTCACTTGTATGCAATCAAAGAAAAGAATGATAATGACTTACCAAGAAAATATTTCATACGACGAGTTTGTTTGAGGTTGTTGACAGCTTCTTCGCAGCCATTCGAAGTAAAGAACGAATTGTGTTTTTGAAGACAACTGAAAGCAGATTCATAGTCTGTCATCTCCATATATAAATTGACTAAACTGTAGAGACAAGAACGTTGAACATCCTCATCTTGAGAATTATTGAAACACTCTTGGTATAGACGGATAGCTTCTTTTTTATCTGTGGATGTACCTAATCCATGCTCTTTACAGTATCCCAATAGTTCGAGGCCTTCTCTATCATCTTTGCAAGTTGTACACAACTCCTCAACCCATGCATAGGCTCTTTGAAGATCAGCTGTATTTGAGTTCGGATCAAGTAGGATAAGCTTAGCAGCATCTTTGCGAACTGTTTTTCCAATAGTGGAAGTGATATCTAAAGTATATATAAGGCGGGTGTAAATGCTGATGGCTCGCGCTCCTTGATCATGTCTCAACAACAGATTGGCTAGGTCTAAAGCAGCACTTAATTAAGAGGTCGTCAATCTTTTATTGTGCTGTTCATTGAGATTGCATGCATTTTTTTTTACCTTATGTTGCCTAATTCTTCTGATTTCTCTAGACATTGGGTGGCTCTTTCTATATCTACAGGCGTCACTATGTCTTGACTATTTAAATTATGCATGCCTTCATAGAATTTAGATAGAGCTTGATAGGCAATGGCGTCATCTTTCTCGGCAGCCTGTTGATAAAGCTCAAATGCTATCTTGTAATGCTTTAAAAGAACTTGGCTACTTTTGGCTTCTTCTGTGCTGCAAAGCAATCCATCTCTGTACATAGCAGCAAGTTCACGAACAGCAAGTGCGTCCCCTTTTTCTATTGCTCTTGAAAGCCATTCGGCTGCTTCTTGATGTTTGTTTTGCTTTGTAAGTACAGTGGCTAAACGGACCATTGCCGATGTGGATGATGCAGAGGCTTTTGTGTACCATGTTTGTGCTGCTATTAAATCCTTGGGAACTATATTCAATCCATGCTCGTAATATAATCCAAGGCTGTATTGTGCAGTGGCATGTCCTTGATCAGCTGCTTTTTTGAACCAGGGTAAGGCAGCACTAATATCCTTGGTTGTGCCTAATCCATTAGAGAGCATGTAAGCTACTTGGAATTGCCCATCAACAAAATCTGCTTGTGCTGATTTCATGTATAAATCAAAAGCTTTCTCCAAGTCTTGATCAACTGCCTTGCCTTCTTCGTAACACGCAGCTAGCCAATAATGGGCATCCGTGTAGCCAGCTTCTGACAACATACAAAATTCTTCAAATGCTTCCTGTGGTTCTTTTGCTACAATTCCATCCCATCCATTGTACCGATAACGAGCAACCATCAGCCTGGCAGCTAAACGCTGAGATACAAAGGAACTGTTGGCATCCAACACCGAATAGGTCTTTGCATCCATGTTCCTTGCAGCCTTTTGGAACCAGTTGAAGGCAGCTTCGTGTTGGCCTATCCGTTGAAGTATGGTGGCCAAGCAGAGTTGAGCAGAAAGAGAACCTGAACTAGCTGCTTTTTGATAATGCACAAGAATTCTATGGTGTGTTTCGTGTTGTGAAAGATGGTCGACTGCAATGATGGATTGAAGTTCGCCCTGAAAGATGGCTTGTTCAAAGAAACCATGAGCCTTTGCCATGTCTCTTTCTACGCCACCTATGCCTTTTGCATACATATGTCCCAAAGTACGCATTGATGGCGCATGGCCTAAATCGGCTGCTGCTGTCAAGTGTTCCAGAGCAAGTTGATTGTTCTGTTGCAAACCACAAGTACCTTCAAGGTAGTGTGTTCCTATCAGATGGTGGGCGAGTGCAGCCACATGAGGTGGCGTAAATGGTGCTTTAATGGCTCGCCTATAGAATGAAATGGATGCAGCTTGATCTTTCGGTAGTAATTGACCGACTTCATGTAATGTACCGAGCCTAATTAATGCATTTGCATTTTCCTATAATGAAAATAATATTAATATTTATTAAATGTTATTGTGATTCATTGCATTTATCAGCTAACACAATGGCATCATTGCTAGGTTTCAAAATTTTGTGTACCTGTAATTTTGCTTTTGCCAGCCAGTTTAGTGCTTCTTTATTATTCGATGATGAAATGTGATTCTCATTAATTAATATATTTGCCATGGCAGTTTGAGCCTCCGCAAATCCTTGGTCTGCCGATCGCTTGTACCACATCTTGGCCACTTCTTCTGAGCGTTTGACAAGTATGCCATGTTGATGATAGAAACCAAGAATATATTGTGCATAAGGATTGTTTTGTTTGGCAGACAATGTAATGTATTTTAGCACTTTATTTCGATTAGAAACTGGAACTTGTTGATGGTAGATCATGAGTGCAAGACGATATTGTGCAAAGGAGTTTTGTTTTCGAACTTTATAAAAGTAATTGTATGCTTTGCTGTAATTTTTTTGATCGTAATAGTAACATCCTAATGAATACGAAGCTTCTTTGTGTCGCTTCAATGATAGCAATTCTCGAAGACCTTCCTCGGCCATGTTGTTATTGATATCTGCTGCATTCAGGAAACTGTATAGTTTACATTGAGCCACCCATACGCGTAAGGGAATGGACATCTTTTGACTACTTTGTGCGAATTCATGAATGTCAGTAGCTGTTAGAGGTGGTAGAACGTCATTGCTTGAAGATACTGTCTTTCGCCTTAATAGTCGTTTTTTGCCGGTATGATGAGTAACTTTACTGCTGGTAGCACCCATCTAAATCTTAAAAAAAAAAGAAAAAATAAGAAAAAAAAAAGGTACAAATTCATCAAAATCTGTCTTTTTTGAGTTTTAAGAGATACAATTGTAGACTACTTTTTGGAATTCTTGAGTCACCATAAGTTTGCATTATTATATATAGAATTTTTTCTACAGATATAAGATATATTTTTGGGAGTTTCAGGTACCGAATAATTGATGAGATTAAAAAACAGATTTTTTTTGTTGATTTGTCAGATTTTTCATTTTATAGAACAATAGCGATTGTCAGACATATTTCATATTAGTTCTTTATCATGATTGAGCAGTATTAATGTCCCACTATCAAAAAAGAAATGTGAATATAATATATGTACTCTGTTTATCAGAAGAAATGGAAGGCATGTTCCTATTTGATCCCATACATCATCGTTTATTAAAAATAGATTGCTAAGCTAAATCGATAAAAAAAAAGTTTAGGAGTAAGTAGCCTGCAAGAAAACACGAGGATTTTTTTTCTAGAGTACAAGGAAAAAGCTAAACAAGCAGTTTGTTAACATAAAACGATGAATAGCTATGATAGCAAATATTCGGGAATTCTGTTAGAAGACACAGAATTGCATAGAATTATTTTTATAACATAGATACTTTTACCAAAGTTAAAAGTAAAGGTAAAAAAAAAGGAGAGCCAAGTGATATCAAGGATTTGTTTTAACTTTTCAATATATGGATAGATAAGGTAGAAAGCACAGACTATATTTTGCACTTATTGATACCACCTGCAATGTGAGTTTTGGCTCTTTTGGGCCATGCATGTACACTAAGCGTGCTTTTGGGCTTGAAAAAGTTTTGAAAAGTGCATCGGAGTAAACGCAACATTTCCGCTCTTTTCCCGAAATTGAGTTTAGTTCTTTAGAGTACAAGAAAGAAAGAGAAATAAAATTTATCATTTTTCTTTCTTTTTTTGGTCTTTGAGAATCTCATGCAAAAGCATCGGCGAAAAATCCGAAAATTCCCAGTTGAAATAGCTTCTTGTTGTTGCTTCTATCGATAGGAAAATTTTAACTGTCGCATGTCTTGTATGTTTACTAATTTAGAAAGAAGAAAGCAATGTCTTTTCAGGAGCAATCGAGAGGTTTATCGCTCTTATTAAACCAGTAATACTCTTGCTTTTCTTTCATAGGCAAATCATTACCGAGAAAGGTGATAATAAGCCCAAGGCGGATTCAAAATGAGCTTGACAAGATATCTTTATAGCATTATGTCCTAAATCAACAAGAAAGGAAAAAAGAGTAGAGCTATTTTGTTATCTTGGAAAACATCAAACGCTAACTTGATGATCTCGAAGTTCTTTATAATGAACATTTGAGACAAAGATTCAAGTCCAAAAGGAAAGACCAAATCACCACCAAATTGTTTAGGAGATATGACTAAATGAGTAATGGGCATTGACAGCCTTAACTTTATTTTTACCAACAAGAAAAAAGACATGTAACGAATGTCGGGCATTTTTGATTTCATTTTTTTGGCTGTTTCTTTTCTTTTTAGTGAAATGCTAATTGAGATACGAAATCGTTTATGTTGCATACAAGAAACCAAACAAAAAACGAGCTTTCAATATCGAGAAACATGTTAAGCATTTGACCATATATAGACAAAAGTTATTGTTTTTTCTTTTTCTAACAATTACTCATGCTGTTATTGCTGGTCTCAAGTCGAAAACCTTTTGAGATATTCTCAACCTAGCCTAATTGCTCCAAAACTAAGCATTAAGGGAGAAGGGCGATCTCATCGCGTCAAAATGATTGGTCTACTGCCCAATATGACAGTCGAATCGGTTTGAAGAACATAATGTAAACAGCATGTGATCCTTTCAAGAAGACGCTTGTGTAAAAGAAAACAAAAAGAGCTTTCTGACTCCATGTCCTTTGGATCAAGTCAATCTGTCAGCAGTGTATAAGGAAGCATGTCAAAATTTAGCCTTTGTTGATCCAATAGAATTAATCTCAACTGATAAGTGAAAGACCGAATGCACTTAGCAAAACAAGGTTAAGTAGCTTTACGGTTTTGACCATATAGAGCAACGCATAATATTTTTTTTTTAGGGGAACAAGTCCGGGTTTATTTTAAGTCCTTTAAATGTCAGAAGAGGGAAGAAAAAGACTGGATATATAAAATTAAGAGTAAAAGGAAGCGAAGGAATCTGTAAACGAAACGTGTCGTTTGTTGTTTGAGAGACTTGAGAGACTGAAGAGACTTGAGAGGAATGGAGGAAGCGGGGGAGCGAAACAGAATAAACAAGATGGGCAAGTGTGAGAGCAAAAGTGAAATATATTCTTTGAATATACATTGGGTTGATACAATAGCTAGGACCGAAGTCCATACTTTACCACGAAGGGAGTTACGCACTAACGAGGCTCCAGGGCACCACTCCTGGAGTATATCACGAAGGCCTATGGGTTTCCCAGACCCATTTTCCGCAAGGCACCGACAACGAGGGAAACAGAGAAAAACAGACAACAGACACCGCGCACAACACGACCAAAAGTTTAAGCTGAGGGTGAGGGAGAAAGGAGGTTCGGAGGAGGCGTCAGAAAATTGGAAGCATAGGTTGAATGAGAGTCTTGATCACCTTTACGAGTGACGAAGTCGTAATGAGTTTTATTCAATCCTACCGTTACACAAGCAAAAAGTGATGAATAGCGGAAAGAAAGGCGATGCGAGCAACGCATAATAATCATATTATTTTAGGTAATATTACCTTTCTAAGTAATCTTTTACTAAGCTACAATACTAACAGAGATGCCTCTATTGAGCATTGCATTTCAATGCACGACGTATGTATAGAACTCCTTGTAGTGCCAAGCATGCAAATGATTCTCAAAACAATGATGGTATGATGAAGATACTAAGAGGCTTTATAAGCAAGAACTTGCATGATATGTGGCCTTATATTTTTCCGTCCTGACCCCCCGGCAAATCAAAGGTCACGTACCCAAAGTCACAAAAAAGTTTTATTATTCAATTGACCGCAGCTATTAAATCATCTCTTTTTTTTTTTCTTCAAAACCTCATTCTTTCATATCACTTTTTTTCTTTACAAGAAAACAAGTATCACACAAAAAAACGCATACTCTTTGAACAAAGAAAAAAAAAAGAAAAAAAGTTTTAAGAAGCTTTTACATGTCATTGAATTTCAAGCTGATATACAAAGAGAAAGAAAGCATAGAGCAATTACAACGTTTTAAAGTCAAAAAGAAGCAACAATTCACCTTTTAATACATTCTTCACCAACTCAACACTTTTTTTTTATATATTATTTTTAATATTATCCTAATTATTCAATATGGCTGCTATTAATGTAAGACGTGATGTTCAAGATTCTTTCTACCGTTATAAGATGCCTCGTCTCACTGCAAAGGTAAGCTACAATATCTTTTTATAACATAGTTCATACTAACTCATTTGTCTAGGTTGAAGGCAAGGGTAATGGTATTAAAACTGTAATTACAAACATGGCTGAAATCGCTCGTGCCCTCTCTCGTCCTCCTTCATGTAAGTTATTTAGAAATGTGCATTGGTTGATACTAATTTCTGCTATATAGACCCTACAAAGTTTTTTGGTTGCGAACTCGGTGCCCAAGTCAAGTGTGATGACAAAAACGAACGTTATATTGTAAACGGTGATCACGATGCTGCAAAACTTCAAAACACATTGGACGGCTTTATCAACAAGTTCGTCTTGTGTCAGTCTTGTAAGAACCCTGAAACTGATATTATTATCAAAAACGACGAAATCTTGATGGATTGTAAGGCATGTGGTGCCAGAAATGGTGCTGATATGCGTCATAAGCTTTCTGCTTTCATCGTCAAGAACCCTCCAGCAGTTGCTTCCAAAAATGTACGCAAGCAACGTAAGGCTGCCACTGCTCAAGCCAACAACACTGGTGAAGATGCAGACAATGCCAACAATGGTGCCGAGAATGATGGTGATGGTTCCGATGACGATATCATCTCTCAACGTATTCAAAAGCAAGCTGCTGGTCTTAATATGGAATCCAAATTGGCTCTTGAAGATTGGTCCGAGGACACGAGTGAAGCTGCTGTTGCTCAACGTATGAAGGAATTGTCCGTCAAGGGTGCAGGTGCCTTTGATGATGATGAAGAAGGTGGTGAAAACAAATACGAATCCTTTGGTGTCTGGCTATTGGAAAACAAGGGCGGATACACTGATGCTGAAGTCCTTGAAAAGGCTGAAGAATTGGGTGTCCTTGGAAAGTATAAGGCTTGTCAAGTATTGATTCAGGGTTTGTTTGATGAAAACATCATCAGCCAGATCCCTAAGCGTGCTAAGCTGCTTCAAAAGTTTGTCACTGACGAAAAGGCTCAAAAGGCTACTTTGGGTGGTATTGAACGTCTTGTTGGTATGGACTATAAAGAAGCTCTCCTGAAGAAGGTTCCTACTATCTTAATGAAGATCTATGATTTGGATATCATTGAAGATGATGTCTTTATCAAGTGGGGTGAAAAGCCCTCTAAGCGTTATGTTGAACGTGACGTTTCTAAAGAAATCAAGAAGGCTGCTGCTCCATTCTTGGAATGGGTTGAAAATGCTTCTGAAGAAGAGTCTTCTGATGAAGAATCTGATTAAATGACATATTAAGGTGCATATACTTTAAACATTAATTAATAAAATGAAAGTTTACATGCCAATCTAATTCTATCTTGACATAACGATGATGAACTTCTTAAATTAAGTTCATATTAAACTTTCTTTTAATTTATTGCTTAAGTTAAGATTTGCCTCAGAACTGAAGAAGGGAGAGGTATTTGGTGAATTACAACACTTTGTCTTTAAGCAAAAAAGAGTAACAAAATGAAGATAACTTGCATTTGTACACTGGATTCTTAGAGCCTTCTTAAGGTTTTTCTCCTTATTTTCTCTTTTATGTTAATATATTATTTTTACGCCTAAACTGGAATTTCCTTTTTACAAATGATATGTGGCAAAAAAAAAAAGAAACCTTTATTTTCTGAATGTTTGACATGTGGTCAATACAACAATAATAACCAACCAAAAAAAGACAATTATCCTCAAATCAAAAGCAGTGGCGGCTAGTTCATAAACCAATCAATTCTATTTCTTTTTTCTTTCTTAAGGAGATCAATGATAGAGAAGACGTTGGTAATAGTTTTGTGTAAGGGGAAACATAGAAAAGAGGAGAGATGGTTTAAAAATGTAAAAGAGAGAAAGAAAGAGAAAAAAGCAACGTGAGAAAAAGCAAGATACAGACAAAAGAGAACAGAATAAGTAAAGAAAAGTGAAAGGGGAGGCAAAGGGAAGGAGGGGTAGAAGTAAAGGGGAGGAAGGAACAAAGAAGTTTGCATTGACAAGCTTAAAGAAATCAAAAACTTCAAGCAACATGCTTATTTCTTGCAGTGTATGCACATCTACATACATGCTTTTTCTTTCATTATATTACACTGATGATCAGATCACTTATCGAATAAGCGCTTCAGGAGAGCATTATTATATCTTGTATATATATATGGTATATAAGCAACACCCTGAAAGACAAAAGATGCAACAAGATAAGTCGGTTTAAAAGAGCTTTTCAAATCTTTCCCATTTTCCATTCTTTTTCTTTCCCCCCCTCTCCCTCTCCTTCTCAACCATGGGTCTTTTAAGCTTTAGAAAGCGAAGCAAGAAACAGCAGGCATCAATTACTCAATCGAATATAGACAGTTCTAGTTCTTTAGCAGTACATAAAGGTCAAGATTACTTTTCATTGCCAGCAACAAATTTAGCAAATCATCAAGAACTCTCAAGAGCAAATGAAATGAGTTTGATGGACGATATCATGAATGAGTTGAGTGCTTCTAAAGGTAAACATCTCGCATACAATCTCATATTGTTCTTCGTATTCCAACACTTTTTGTCGATAGCTCAAGCAAATTTACACGGAAAATCAATTGTTCCCTCTGCAGGTCCTATTTTTAATGACCCTGCTGTACCTGGGGAACTAGAATATGCAAAAAGCAGTAAGATGCAACAAAAGCCACCTCTCCACTTTTCAGGTCATGATAGTAAGAAGCCAACATTCTTGGCATCACAGCAAGTAGTGCATCAAGAGAGCAAAAAGATACAACAGCAGAGACACTCTTTCAATGTAACAAATAGCAATAAGCATGAAGCCAATCTCGCTCTAGGTTCAAATTCACCAATGACATCTTCTCCTAATCGATACTCAGCACCTGTCACTTTGAAAAAAAGTTCTGCTGCACCAAACCCTCCTGCTGCTTCCGATTCTAGTCACACTATCGTACCAGAATCAACCGATCTATCAAAAAACATAATGGATCGATTGAAAGAAAGACATCGTCAAGAAACACGCACGTCATTTTCTCCTTTTGGAAACCGAGCTACCAGTTCGCCTTCTATGCCTATCATCAATGGTACTACGGTCGATCTGTCTAACAAAAATAAACTTCAGAAAAAGTTAACTCAGTCTCAGTCCTTCATGACTTATGCGCGACTTTCAAACAAGAATGAGAACAGTCAAGGTGAAGGCTTATCAGCCACAAACGGTAGAGTAGAGAGACAATCCAGCCCACTTCAGGTAAAGTAATCTTAATATATACATGTTTATGCCAGATATACTAAGAGGTTATGTTCACAGGCAAAGCCTGATACAAGCCTTCATCATCTAAATTACTTGCCTCAACCACACCAAGTTATGCATCAACAACCATTGTTATCTTCGACACCTATCCAAGAAAAAGATGGATTTGAAGCAGCTCCTGTAGTTCTAGGCTATCCAATCAATCGATCTGTTTCTGCCTATCCAGGGCTTCCTACGCATTCTATTCAACAGCAACAACAGATTCTCTTGCAGCAACATCAAATCCAGCAACAACAACTACATCAACAGCAAATCCAGTATCAAATTGAACTACAACAACAGCGACTAGAAGAGCAACAAAGGCTACAACAACAAAAACTACATCAACTTCAGTTAGAACAAAAGAAGCAGCATGAGCAAGATGATATTAATAGGGCTATTCTCGATTCTCTCGTGACATCTTCTCTCGAAACACATCAAAACAATGAGGCAGCTAAGCATCACTTCTCCTTAAAACCATTGTATAAGCGAACGTCTGAAAGTACCAACAAAAGCAGAAAAAGTCATCATCATCACTATCACCATCATCGTCGACAGTGTGGTTGTCATACAAATCATCATTCTCGCCAACCAACAGTAGCATCAAAAGGCTCAAAAGTGTGTACGCCACCCCCTGAATTACATCAAGCAATAATTACCGAAACTGAACAGCCGTTAGAAATATCCTCATCTCCAATAGCACTAACAGATGAGGAGGGACATATATCCAATACCATAGATGCGCTAATTGTCAATTCCTCTTCAAGTACACTGGGTGTCGAATCAAAACCGAATGAAGAGAAAAGGCTTAGTGTTGCTCGATTGCCACGAAGACTGAAACGCGAGTTACAAGATATGCATTTACGAAGGTCATTGTATTCTCTTCCCGACCTAAGCAAACTTTCTCAAGAACAAGTACCTGAAACAGACGAACCTCACTTCGTGTGGGATACGCTTTCCTTATTTCATTCTATGTTGGATAAAGATGGATTATCAGCCTCAAAATTCAAAGAGCGACATCAGTGCCGTGTAGATGAGACTATCGTCAATAACGAAGGTCGAAACAGATGCTCTAGAAAATCAAAGAATTGCCACCACCATCATCATAAACAATGTAAATATCACTACCATTCTCGCCATTGCTGTTCAGCTACTAAGCGTAGTAACTGCAGCCACAATCATGGTCTTGAGGTATCAGCAGCTGATTGCATCAGCAGCGCAAGAAAAAATTCTGTTGAACTGGATTATCGGGCATCAATATGTCGATCTAAAAAGCACTGTAAACGATAATATAATGCGGAGACCTAAATGCATTTATTTAATTTTGATTTCCCTTACTCTTATTTTGATATCAGCAATTTGTGGTTCAGGATTGCCTTCACTAACCTGTATCAAATATAATTTCATAATTATTCTGTATCTTATTGCATTTTTTCATAAATCAGAGAACAATAAACATACAGAAAAAGAAAAAAGAAGAAATATCGTAAATTATTAATAACCGCAATTGTAGAAAAAAGTAGCTTGTTTCTATAAATATCTTTTCCAATGTGTAACCATAGCAAAAGGTTGCAAATAATTTTGCTAATTGCTTCTTTTCCTTTTTCTTTCCTTTCTCTTCTTCTTTTACTTTCTTTTTAACTTTTATCTTTTTCCTGTAAAGATGGGGAAATTGAAAAAGTCACAAAATACTGACTCAGTAGATGCTAGTCGAACTGATTTGACAGCACTCTCTAGCTCTTCAACTACATCGATTGCATCCTGCTTAAACTCTCGATATGACTCTTTCAAGGTTTACACAAACATAGGCTCCCGTCATATTGTCGCAGTAAATCCTTTAAAGGAGCTAGCTATTAACGACGATCAAACCAGTTTGGAATACGTTGCTGCCTACAAGGATGCTTCAGGCAACAACAATCAGCTATCACAGATTTCCTTAATGGATCCCCATCTATTCGACCTCATTAACCGTGTCTATTTCCATATGAGAAGAACTGGAAGCGATCAAAACATTGTTTTACGGTACGATTTAAGCTTTTTTTGTTAACCCCCTTCTAATATCTCGGTTCATTTTAGTGGTGAAGCCAGTAGCGGAAAGTCCGAAATCCGTAAATTGAGTATCCGACACTTAGTACGACTAAGTAGTCATAAGAAAGAATCCAAAGTGCAGACACAAATTATACAATCGCAAGCAATCCTGGAAGCTTTCGGACAATGCCAAATGTACGAAAACCTGTCTGGCTCCCGTTTCGGCTATTACTGTGAAATTCAATTCAACGAGCGAGGACGAATGATAGGTGCCAAAACATTGCATTACCTGTTAGAAAAGTCTCGTGTCACAGGTCATTCATCTCCCTCAGCCTCTGATGGCAATTTTGATGTGTTTTATTACCTTTTAGCTGGTGCTACACCAGAGGAGAAAACAGCTTTGCAACTATTGAGCTCAGAGCCCACTGCTTATCCATATTTAGCCAAATACAAGAAACGAACAATACGGGCTGATGACGCCTCTCGTTTTGAAGAGCTCAAGACATCACTCAAAATCGCAGGCTTTAGAAAAGAACACATTGGTCGCATCGTTCAACTGCTTGCTACCATCCTTCATCTTGGCAATTTGGTTTTTGTTGACCCAGTTGGCACGGGTACACAAGAGGCCGCTTTTGTTAAGAACACGGAGCAACTTGAAATTGTAGCCGACTTTTTAGGTTTGGATCCTAGAGCATTAGAAAATGTGTTGACCTTCAAGACAACTATGATCCGTAAGGATTTCACTACATTGATCTTGAACGCAGAACAAGCTGCTCTTCAAAGAGACAACCTTTGTCAAACACTCTATTCTCTTATGTTTTCTTGGATTGTTGAACGCATCAACAGCAAGACATGCGTAGAAGACTTCAACAGTTTCATCGGTGTTCTAGACTTCCCAGCATTGCAGACTTCTAATAACGTTGTTGCCAGTTTTGACCAACTTTGTGTCAATCTTAGTAACGAGCGCATACAGCAATATCTTGATCGCACCATGTTCCAAACTGAAGCAGGCCAACTCCGTCAAGAAGGTTTGCAAGTTCCCGATTCCAACATAGACAACAACTGCATGGATATCTTGACTCGTCCAAAGGGTATCTGCGATACAATCAACACGATGACAGATGTTTCAAAACGCGCATACACTGACACAAACATCATGGACTCTCTTGTCAAATACAATTCAACACATGCTGCATTCTCAATTAAAAACACAGATACCAACTCCCGACGTTTCGTTATCAACCACTACAGCGGTACAACTCCAGTTCAATATTCTACAGAAGGCTTTATTGAGGAAAACAATAGTCAGATTTCCGTTGACTTCGTCTCTCTCTTCAAGGGTGGCATGGATGTTCGACCTTCTTGGAACTCTTTCGTCGTTGAATTGTTTGCCAGCGTTAAGATTGAAAACCATCCCAAGCATGCCTCAGCCATGATAGGGGCACAGCAATCCGCAAAACCCATGCGTGCACCATCTCAGCGACGTTCTACACGCAGAAAAGGCGGTAACAATAACGAAAAGAAAGATACAGCTGATGGACTAGCGCCAACAACTACTGTTCTTCAACAAATTCAGTCTGCTTTAGATGAACTTATTCAGTCATTCGAAGAAGTCAAGCTCTGGACTGTGTTTTGTATTTTGCCAAAGAACCCCCTAAATGGATTTTCCAACAAGAATCTATTCGATACCAAATATGTAGAATCTCAACTAGAACAAATGAAAATTAGTTCTGTTGTTCAGCTGCCTGCTTCACTTTATGTTGAATCCTATGGTCACCAAGAATTCTTGGACAGATATGCTCATTTGGTGAGCCAACTAGATACGTCTCGACTTGCTCGTTCGCAATGTGAGGCAGCTGCTGAGATCATGAATTGGCAGACTAACAACATGTGTATTACTCAAAGCAAGGTAATTTTAATGAGCCTCCTTTTTTTTTATCTTGTCTAGCTTTTGAAAGCCACAAGTTATTTATAGAATTTAATGATAGGTGTTTTTAAGTGCTACAGCATGGCGTGAATTAGAAGATCAACTAAGATCATATGAAAAAGCTCAACAACGACAAGCCAAAGACAACACAGACTCAAGTGTCATGCGCGATGTGTCTAGTCCTACTTCTCATCCATTTGCAGCTACAGCAGCGGCAGCAGGGTTACCCTTGCCTAATCAACAGTATGCTCATGACGATCAAGCTTCATTTTATTCTGAAGATGAGTCAGGACATTATGTTGATAATGAAGGTTCCTATTATGGTTCCGAGTCGTATGCTTATTCTACCTCAGGCAGCGATCACAAAAATGGCTTTGATTTGATGCCACCGCAAGAACCTGTTGTTGAAGATCTTGATGCATCAGAAGAAGATGAAACTAAAATGTCTGCTGCACGAAAGCGTTGGCTCTTTTTCGTGTATTTCTGTACTTGGTGGATTCCTTCCAAGTTCATGATCTGGTGTGGTGGTATGAAACGTAAAGATGTCCGTATTGCATGGAGAGAAAAGGTCACTCTGTGTTTGCTTATTCTCCTTATGTGTGCATTTGTTATCTGGTTCTTGGTCTTTTTCAGTGAAATCGTGTGTCCCAAGCAGCATGTCTTTTCGACAGCAGAATTGCAAAACCACGGTAAAGAAGCAACAAAGAAATACGTTGCCATTCGTGGTGAAGTGTTTAACTTGGGAGATTTTGCACCCCATCACTATCCTGCTAACCTTGTTCCTCAATCCTCTGTCTTGAGCTATGCTGGTACTGACGCCACTGACCTATTCCCTGTCCAAGTCTCTGCTCTCTGCCAAAATGCTGATGGGACCGAAATCTCTCCCTATGTCAGTTACGATTATCAAGTTAATCTGACTGATGTCAATGGTCGCTACCATGACTTTAGATACAACTCAGGAACCTATAATCCTAACTGGTATTATGATCAAATGACCCTCTTACGTAAGAACTATAAAGTAGGCCATATGGGCTTTGAATGGAAGGCTATTTCTGATCAATCCAAGAGTCAGACAACAATCAATGGCATCAGCTCGCTACGTTCATGGGCTGTCATCGATGATCATATCTACGACTTGACTGCATATAACATGGGCGGTAGATTTTTACGAGCCGCAGAAGGAGAAGCCATTCCTAGCGGTATCAGCACAGATTTCATGGCTCAATCAGTCGTTGATTTGTTCAGACAAAAGTCAGGATCTGATATTACTGAAGATTTCAACAAGCTTGATTTGAGTGCTGAAGCTCGTGAACGTGAATTGGTCTGTCTTCGTAACCTGTTTTTCGTGGGCTATGTAGATACAAGAAACTCCACCAAATGTCAATTCTCAACCTATTTGCTCTTGATTGTTACTATTCTTATGGCTGCTGTCATTGTGTTCAAATCATTGGCTGCCATCCGTATTGGTGGTCCTCGTGCACCTGAAGAACATGATAAGTTTGTTATTTGTCAAGTTACATGTTACACTGAAGATGAAGCATCACTACGAAAGACGATCGATTCTCTTGCTGTACTGAACTATGACGATAAGCGCAAACTTCTATTTGTTATTTGTGATGGTATGATTGTTGGTAGCGGTAACGATCTGCCTACTCCTCGTATCGTCCTCAATATTCTAGGCGTTGATGCTAACGTTGATCCTGAACCTCTTTCATTTGTCTCGGTTGGTGAAGGAAGCAAGCAACATAATATGGGTAAAATCTATTCTGGTCTTTACGAAGTTTCTGGTCATGTTGTACCTTATATTGTTGTTGCTAAATGTGGTAACCCCCGCGAACGTCAAAAGCCTGGTAACCGTGGTAAGCGTGACTCCCAATTGGTTCTCATGCAATTCTTGAATCGTGTACATTATGATGCTCCTATGAACCCTCTTCAACTTGAGATTTATCATCAAATGAAGAACGTGATTGGTGTCAGTCCAGAATTTTACGAGTTTGTACTCATGGTGGATGCCGATACAGAAGTGATGCGTGATGGTCTAAACTACTTAGTAGCAAGTTCAGTTCATGACTCTAAAATCATTGGTATTTGTGGTGAAACAACACTGTCTAATGAAAAAGATACTTGGGTTACCATGATCCAAGTTTACGAATACTTTATCTCTCACCACCTTATCAAATCATTTGAATCTCTCTTTTCCACTGTCAGTTGTCTGCCTGGTTGTTTCACTATGTATCGTGTTCGTACAGTTGATGGAAAGCGCGCATTGTTTGTCTCTAACGAGGTCATTGCAGACTATGCTGTCAACAACGTAGACACGTTACACAAAAAGAACTTGCTTCATCTTGGTGAAGATCGTTACCTGACTACCCTCTTATTGAAGCACTTTGCTGACTTTAAAACAAAATTCAATCCTGATGCCCGTTGTATGACAAATGCTCCTGATCTCTGGAGTGTGCTGATATCACAACGTCGTCGTTGGATTAACTCTACTGTGCACAACTTGGGTGAACTTGTGTTTTTGCCTCGTCTCTGTGGTTTCTGTTGTTTCTCTATGCGTTTTATTGTTATGTTGGATTTGATCAGTACTTTAGCTATGCCTGCTATTGTTGGATACTTAGGTTATCTAATCTATACCCTCGCTACTATGGAAGACACTATTCCCATTATCACAGTGGCTACCATCTGTGGTACTTATGGTCTTCAAGCTTTGATCTTCATTATCATGGGCCGTTGGGAATTCATTGCTTGGATGCTTGTCTCTATTCTTGCCATTCCCGTATTCTCATTCTATATCCCTGTTTATGCTTACTGGCACTTTGATGATTTCTCTTGGGGTAACACACGTGTGGTCGTTGGTGATAAGGGTAAGAAATTTGCTGTTGCAGCAGATGAAGGCGATTTCGATCCTAAGTCTATCCCAACCATGAAATGGTCTGAATACGAGCAAGCACTGTTAGCTGAAGATCACTGGAGTGATAACATGTCCCAAGGAAGCAGTAGTGGCTATACACACACTAGTCGTCGTAGTGGCCGTAGCACTGGGCGTAGTGCTAGTCGCATGAACCCTGGTACACCTGGCTCTGTGGTATACAGTCAGCACATGCCTCTAATGGGAGCTCAAGACAACATGAGTGTTTACTCACCTAGTGTCATTATGCCACAAGGTCGCGGTAGTACACAGTTCAATGACCATCAAAGTATGATTCTACCTTCCTCTGCTTCCGTTCCTATGATGCAGTATCCTGCTAGTACTAACATGCTGCCTATGAACTCAAGTCGATCGATGGCTTCATTTGCTCCTGCAGCCTCATTCAATAACCAACCTGGCCAATACATTCCTATGCAACAATCTCAGTTCAACAATACCACCAACAATAGTAGCGGCGGCTCTATTGTGATGGATGGCTTCACAATGGGTGATAACACTGGCCCAAAAAACGAGGAAATCATGCTTCAAGTACAGCGTATTTTGAGTACAGCCGATTTGACTAAAGTGACGAAGAAGCAAGTACGCGAAGAGCTCCAAAACATCTTTGGTGTGTCTATGGCCTCTCGAAAGGATTACATCAACGCATGTATTGAGAATGTACTTCAAAATCGAGGCTAATAATATCATTTTTCTTCATATTTGTATTAATCATTATATACTATAAATACCCAACATGTACAAATTATTAGGCACAAAAAAATAAAGTATTGTATTTTCGAATAATTGAAGAAATGTCTTCATTCTACTGTTATATACTAATGCCTGTTAGTTAGGCTTCATAACATACATCAGTTTTCTATATTTACTGCTTTATTTTTGTTGTCATTTACAGTCTTATGTGGTTGTATCAAATTGTGAAGTTAGTACATAGTCTGGATGCTTGACTTGTATTTGGGTAACTACAGCGTCAATGTCATGACAAAGTGCTTGAATGGCGGTATCCCATTTCATAACCTCAAGCATGCTTTGTTCAATACGTGCGTTTGCTTGAGCAGAACCCATTGTTGTCAAAGGGTCAGCCAGATGCTCTTCTTTGGCAGCACCTCCCGATTCAAACGAAATCAACTGATCAAGCTGATCAATACTGCCGATCATTCTATTCTCACTAATCATGCGTGCAGCTATCTGTTCTGCTTGTTCAGGAGATACATTAAGTAACGCAGCCAGTTCAGTGATGCTTATGTTATTATAGATTTTAGATGCTGAGAGCAAATTATGTTCTATAATAGCACGATCAAAGACGGTAGTGTTGTCAGCCAGTTTTGCTAGATGATGTGAGCGAAGAGTAGCAGCAAATTCGGATACTTCGGTCTGGCGAATCACACGCTCCATATATGTTTTTTCTAGAATAGAGAAAGAAGGCAGGCTATGTGTTCGCTCGTCTTTGTAGAGTGTCGCTAGACTACGTGAGCGTTGAGGGCCTGCACCAGCCAATACTGCACACTGAACGGCGGCTGTCCTGTTAGATGTTAGTCCTTCATTATGACGACTAAAAGATATCTGAACCTAAATGCATACTCACAAGCAAAGAATGCGTTCATCCTCTTCAATCTGAGTAACATAGCTCAATTCATGATATTTTGAACAGGCCTCCAAAAAACGTCGCTTAGCGTCCAAAATCCGAGCTTGAGAGAGTTTAAAGGTTAAATTGAGTAAAGGATCATTTGAACTAGGAATCAGCAGGGCAGCACGATTCAAGTAAGTTTCTGCTTGAACGGCTTCGTCTTCTTCTAATAATAGCTTGACGATGCGCACATAAACTTGAAGCTTGTATTCATCGGAAATAGCTCTGTATATTTATTTATTTTGCATGAATTTAGCTCACATGTATCAACCCAAAAGTCCCTGTTTTTTCTTTTTTCTCTTCTTCTTACCTATGACCTGAGTCCAACGGTATACCTTGTAAAGTTTTAGCAGCTTCCAAATAGTCGTCTTCGGCCTCATAGACATTTGCCAGTTTTTCTCTCAACAAAGAAAGCTAAATAGATAATATCAATAGGCAGCCTATATATCCATGTAAAAGGCTTCTTACAGGCTCTTCAAAGCTGACAGCGCGAGGTTGAGCGCGCTCGATGGCAAACAATAAAAGCTGTTTTTGTACATTGTGATCGGTGATCTCATTTTCAAACAAGGCAAGAAATTCAGTCAAAAGCTGTCGTGCGATCACAAGGCCTACTTGCTCGTCTAAAACTGCTTCCACATAGTCTTTCAGTTGTTGGACAGGTTCGGGAACTGAAAGAATCTCTCCTAACACACTTTTAAATGCGTCGAGCTTCTCTTTTTGTTGTGGTAAGTTGATGCAGTCTTGAAGCTTAGATTTAGTGTTCATTGCTCGATCCCCCTTTGAAGAAAGAAAATAATAACAAAAAAAGTATACGCGTACAATCACATATGTATTTTGCTTAATTATGGCTCAAGAACGCTCCAATAAGATGCTTTGGATCAAACTGTTGCTGCGATAAATCGTAATGCAAATATTGATGGGCCTTTCAAAACATACGCAGCTGTAAACAACTTATGACAACAGACTGTGTTTTTTATCTTCTTCTTGTACGTAACAAGCAATCTCAAAGATATATAAAGAAAACAACTTTGATTTCACCGTCAGAAGGTCTTATGAAAACTCAATGTTTAGCGTTGATGCCCTACCAACTTAATCTAAAACCATATAGGTGACAGTTTGACTGATCTACATCTAATTTCATTATAATAGTCAAAATGCTTATGCGATCGAAGAGTGAGCGGGATCTGATGACTGTTATCTTCAAAAACAACAGAGCTCTTGATTCTCCAACAAGGGGCATCACTGGGTTCGTTTGTCGATCAAAATAAACTTCAAGAGTAACAAACGTTTACATCATATGCTTTGTTCATATTTGAGACTTTTTTTTTCATATCATCAAACAAACAATTCAACATAAGCCTGTGCAAATCTCTTTTGCTTACTGTATATTTTTTTTTAATACAAAGATGTAGTTTCAGATCCATTCAATGAACAATAATGAAACAATGAAGCAATTGTTTCGGAACATATGATTTACATAAGATAAAGTTACTATGAACAATGACGACAATGCTACCATATTAGCCTCATACAACAAATAGATGCAGAGTCAATTTGATATGCACTGATCTCGAAACGACTTTATATTCAGAAAAAACAAGAAAACATGTACATAAAGTGCTTACAAACATAACCAGAGAAGAAGGATATCCGAATAATTATTTTTTATTTACTTAATCATTAAGATAATGTGTATAATAAGGTGTATACATAGCATGTATATTGTATTGATATTTATAAAAAAATGTGAGTTTTTTTGTGTGTAAAGTATATATATATATGACTATTAGAAAATAGAAGAGATGTAGTCTATGTAAAATATAAAAGAAAAAGAAAAGTATATATACGAAATTAATGAGTTCTATGTGTGTGTGTGTGTGACCCATAGATATCAATCCTAAAAGGTCTGAGAAGAGTGTAAGGGAATTATATAATTAGAAAAAAAAAGAGGGGAGAGGGGGATAAAATAAGAAGGTATATATACATATACAATGATAACTAGATACATGCATACGTATATACACAGATAATAAAACTCAACTCTTCTTCAACACAACTATACATTATTATATGTCAATGCCTGGAGGAGCTCTTGAGCCTTTATCGTCTTGGTCATGTTGGCGACGAGGATCGTAACCAGACGAACCAGTGCTTTGATTAGACAGTTTCTCGAACACATTTTGAACAGCTAGCAACGTTTGTTGATTAGGAACAATATACATCTCATTGGTCTATCACTTACCATTCACCTCAGTTGGATTCATAAAAAACTGATTTTGTTCATGCTGAGGAGTTGTGTTTTGGGAGATAAGGCTGGCATTTGTGTTGTTATTGGTGCTCTTGTTGGCCACTCTATAATTCATATTCAACTGACTGAATGCTTGTGCTTGATTTGCGTGGAACGAAGGCGAGGTTTGAAAAGGAGGTCGACCTGCATTAAAATGAGCTTCAAGCATAGGTTCGGGCATTGATTGACTTGACTTGAGAGAAGAATTGGTAGTTGTTGAAGACGATGAATGAGGAATATCGTTGTATGGATTGAATTCTTTAGATGAACCTATACCTCCCATACCAGGATAAAATGTGTTAGGATTATTATCGTTGTATCTCTATAAAAAATGGTGCATATGTGCAAGTTAGTTTGAGCGGTCAATCTTGTTTTATGAGAAAAATCACCCACACTTACTCTCATTTTCATATTGTCATTGGCTACAGTGGAAGCATAGCTAGCACCTGCAGCTCTACGACTGTTGGGTGGAGGACTTGTCATAGAACCAGAAGAGAAGCCGCCAGTAGATCGTCTGTTGTTTGCAATTTGCGATGTAGGTGTAGACCAGATATCAGAAGCAGGTGTTGAAGAAGACATTGTCTGAGGGAATCCAAAACTAGATGAGGCAGAAGGAGGAGGTGGCATGCTCATGCGCTGATAGCGGTAGTTAGAAAGCACCGCACGCTCTTGATCTGTC
This sequence comes from Choanephora cucurbitarum, assembly GCA_025331435.1. Classification (NCBI taxonomy): domain Eukaryota; kingdom Fungi; phylum Mucoromycota; class Mucoromycetes; order Mucorales; family Choanephoraceae; genus Choanephora; species Choanephora cucurbitarum. The sequence continues at coordinate 40,623 of JAIWNI010000070.1, forward strand.
AACTCAAGTGGTGCATCAAAAATAGCACGCAAATTATTATCACTACCATTGGATTGCAATGAAGTAGTAGAAGCAGATGCATTAGGCTGTTGTTGTTGCTGCTGGTGTTGTTGTTGTTGTTGCTGTTGTTGCTGTTGAGCTTGCATTTGCGCCTGTATTTGTGTTTGAAGTTGAGCTTGCATCTGGGCTTGCATCTGTGCGGCAGCGGCAACAATAGCAGCATTTGTACTCGTATTGTTTTTATTATTGGAAGAATTGACTGGAATCCAATGACTACTATCAAGAGGTATATCCTTATTAGCTTGGAAATGATAGAATGGATATGCTTGAGGGATGATAGGTTGTGCCATATTTCCACCCATAGAATAGATAGGGTCATTTGAAGGTTCATGACGTCCCATGGCAGACATAGGAATTGTGATTGTAGGTGGGGGCATGATAGAAGTGCCAGCACTACCAGTGATACCTGTAGGAACCCCAGCAACACTACTGGCAAGCACTTGTGTAGGTTGATGCTTGTTGAGTAATGAATTATCCAAAAGACTCGAACTACTACTTGCACTCAAATTACTTTTCTTGCTAATCGACTGACATTTCTTTTCTACAAGTGAGAACAAAGCATCGGCTGAAGTGTTTTCGTACAATGGCACTTGTTGGCTTTTCAAAAAATCAATTGTTGTTGCTAAAGCATCCTTGAGGACTGATGGTATCTTGTCTTTGGTCGTGCTCAGTCGAATAAATCCGCTCTGGTGAGGCAGTTGATTGGCTTGATCAGTAGAGTTGCTGATCGACTCAGAACTTGACGAATTCTTATTGTTATCGCTCATGAGAAGGCTCGATTTGACTGTGATGCCATACTCATGGTCAAGTATATTAACTACCTGCTCTTGGAAAGACTCGGATTGAATAGCTTTGTAAAAAGCTTGACTTGAAGGTACATGCAAGTCATACGATTCAGGAACAATGCTTTCAAGCATCTTGATGGCTACTGCCATATGTGCTTCTGGGCCTAACAACTCAACAGTGTTGCTGGCTAACTCTGCATCAGGCCATAACACATGCGTGTTAGTCTTCTTAGTGAGTTCTTCATTAATGAAACCGTCTTGGTAGTCGTGAATTAGACTGCGATGAAGTTGAAATGGGATTCGGACAATCTCAGCAATATAGTCGCGGTCTTTAGGATGAATCAATTCCATTACAGCATGTCGCAAATTGTCTAAATTGATCTGGTTTTTCATGGGTGTGCGTGCTACCACATTATCTTCGTTGTTGTAATAACCACCAAGTGAAGCAAATTCTTCTGTATTCGAGAACTTGACATAAACACCATATTTCTTCATAATCCTTTGAATATTCTTTCCTCCTACGCCAATAATACGTTTGTGATATGACTCGGGAACATAGAATGATATTTCGGCAGGTAGTTCTTCCTGAAGTAAAGTAAGTCCATCCAAAGCTTTTGTAAAGCTAGTGCTTTCGACTTCAATGACGAAGTTGTAGTCGTTGATGAAGGTGACGAAGCGTATCTTGGCACCAGATGTTTTCATAATCTTGTTGATTTTGCCATTTTTTTTACCCGAAATAAAATCTCGCTGATCGTTGGAAGATTCAACTCGAAAGATGGTATATTGGTGAAACACTTGAAGAAACTGCATCTCTTGGAGACGTTGATAAACATTTCGAATTGCTCTTTCAGCGCCCAATACTTCTATGCAACCAGGGTCTGTCTTGTAGATGACCTCAGATCCAGAAACTTGGGATAGTTGAGACACGAGATTAGATATGTTTGAAGTAGATTCGAAGAAAGCGTGAGAACCGGTAGGATCATAAATAGCGCCATCGTTATTATTGAAATAGAAACATGCTTCGTAGATTGTGCATGCTTGAAAATTAAGTGCACGTAAAGTACGTTCTGCGTTGACTCTGTTTTCAGCATAAACAGTGACTCGATTGTCGCCTGAGCCCAAAGAAGGGAACTCGATATAAGCACCTAGGATAATTACAATGAGTGAAGGGGCCTTCACGAAGCTTGATATCAAAAAGAAAAAACATACCATTGTCATGCATAATTTTGCGTAATTCATCGCGTCGATGAAGTAAAAGCCAATCTATTTTCCTTGCATAAAGCGCAGTATCTTTGTGATACATTGATTTAGCCTGTCAAATAACAATAACAATAAAAAATTAAGTTTAGTCAGAGTCAGTTGTGTATGATTTATTGTTATTGTCTAAAAATTCCCTTTTTTGCTCTAATTACCTTTTGGACAGCAAGTTTGTTTAACATATCCTTAACGCGTAAAACATGCACTTGTTCACCCGTAATATAAATAGGGGGATCGGTGGGGTGTTCTTGTTGATCAATTAATTCGGTATTTAATGTGCTATCTGCTAACTCGGTATGAATAAAAGGTGAGGAAAAATAAATGTTGGCTGCTGTTTCTTCAATGATAGGCAAAAGTCCAGCTCGCTTTCTCCCACAAATTAGGTATTGTAATTTTAAAGGCATTCTTACTATTTCTGTCTTGAAGGAATACTAAGACAATAAGGAAATAAGTCCAGCGGTCATTAAACTCGTTCTTTTCTGTATGAATTATTTGCCGTACCATGATTTCATCAATCGCTACAAGTACGCGCACACGGCATTGTTCGACCTTTGTAGGATGGCCTACAATCTCAATTGTAGCTGTATTGTCGGAGACAAGAGATGATAGATTGGGCTGCTCTGGAACAAGTGTAATTTTTACTTCAAATTCGTTTTCGAGTTGACCGAAATGGTCAGTCAATAGTGACAAACTGGGATTAGGTGGAATTCTGAGCTTGAGTTTGATCTAAAGAGATACAACATATGCGCATATGAAAAAGATATACATATATATGTTGTAGACATGTTACAAAATGGGTAAGTAAAAACAATAAAAAATTCTTTCTTTAAAAGAAACATGCTGAGTCATTTCACGTTTCAAATCGAATTTGCTAACCTCGAGAGGACAATGGGACAACAAATCACCACGGGCCTCCATTAGAGCTTGTGGTGAGCCCGTCATTGAAATGTTGAATTCGGTGGGACAATTGGTACTGGATCCCAGTTGTTTAGTTGATTTAGTTGTCATTACTGAAATTTGACAGCCTCTTGCAGTCATTATTTTTTGACATTTGTCTTGTAAGTCGGATATAATCAACGCTTCATCCTGTTTGACATACTGGTCGTATTGACCTGATAGAGGTGGTGCGTAGCAAAATGACAGCGCAGCCATATATTAGTATAATACAATTAGTATTAGTAGTAATAAAATATTAAGAAAAGATAAGCGTAAAGGGGTGTATATATAAATATATGTACGCGCTCTATTAAAAGAAAAGAGAAAGGGAAAAGAAAAGAGAACAAGAAAAAGGAAAAGAGGAAAATAGAAATTTAAAACATGCGAAGGAGAGTTTAGCGCTGAAAAAAATTATAAAAAATTAAAAAAAAAAAGACACAAAAAAAGAGGCTCGGTTGGTTAGAAACATGATGAATAGAAACTACCAAAGTAACTTCAGCATCAAAAGACTTGTTTGGGACGTTCTTTCAATTTATGGCACATGCCCAATCAGGCAATTCAGGCAATTGAAGATACTATTTCCGATTTAAAAAAGTCTATCGTTGCATCTAACACACTAAATCAAAATAGAACTGATCGAATCAGAGAACAATGACACCGCATACAAAGGCAAAAAAAGAAGGGCAAGGACAACGGTTCGCGTTTGAGCAGCAGAGCTCTAACACGCATGAACAAGAAGGCAGCACTTCTGGGCCTTTGCAAATTAATTTACCTTCTTCATTAAGATAGAAAGCCTTTTTTGCTCATCACCAACTACTTCCATTGGCCATGTTTGAGGCGACGTCACCACGCGTGTTTGCGTATTTCTTCAGACGAATACGATAATCTCTTAACACTCTGCTTATTTGGCAAACAAAATAAAACATCGCTTAGGATTTGTTGTCTACTGAGGGATTATTAATTATAATCTCATGCATTTCCCATTTATACGCGAAAATAACTTCATTTTTGGAAGGAGCGTACAATGAATAGCTTTAGGACTGAAATATAAAAAAAGAAGGTTAGAACGGATACCGAGCACCATTCCGAGGCTAAATATATATTCTATAAATGCATGTGTTGGCTCATATGCCACATCTAGGGGACACAAACTACGTTTTCCAATTAAGGTAATTTTGAAGCTTATATAAGAAAACATTCATACTAAGGTGTACTTGCTTGAACCTCATAATATTACACAATCTATTGTTTCCATTTCTGAGCATCTTAAAGAAGACGCATCGCCTTCGGCTTGTTTGGTCGGGATGAGTGTGCAGCTTACAAGCCTTTATATACAATTATAGACAGCAATAACTTAGTTTTTAGCTTTCTGAAACTTTAGATAGTATCACCAATAGTTATAATGTAAAGAGTAAAGGTTTTGTTGTTAAAGAATCTTTTTTAGGTTGTTTACGTTATTGTGCTCTCCATTGGATCGCTTTTCCAAAAAGAAATAGCTCAATGCTTAAATCTAATTCGCTAGTGTTTCAAACCCAAACAGTCAATTGTTTGATGTCTCCAAGTAACTTTTGAAGGTGTGAAAATTTCAGCAGTCCCTACAAATACCTAGAATCCAGCCCTGAAGGATCTTTCTACCTCAGAAAGAAGACGTGAATTCCAGTAAAAGTTACAACTTTCGCTTAACTTCAGAAAGAGCTAAGCGGGTTCGGTAATTTCAACATATATAATATATACTACGTAATCTCACAGACAATTGCCTTGCATTAATTGCCTGATTTAAAAATCTGAAATTGCTTAGTTTGAAAGTATGATTCTTTGAAATGAAGATTAGTTGTAACACTAATACACCACTCGATTTGAGAGTATGCTCAATATAAGAGAAACAGTACATAACAATGTAAGTACTCTTAAATAAAGCAATCGCTATCATTAGTTTTAGTCAAACAGAGAACTCAACAACTAGTAAAAGAATGATTTTTAAGCAAAACAAAATTCCATAAGCTTATATAGAACCTCTTTATGTTTTTATTTCTTCCTGCTCAAGACACGCATGCCGAAATGTTCGATTTTGCATAAAAAATCCTTACATGCTCCGACACTCTCGAACAATGTCAACCAACTCCAAAAAAAAACAAAAAGAAACTGCAACATGGAAAAAACGGTAATTTGGATATCACTAGATAAATGCTTTTCTCTTCTCAAAAGCATGATTTATGAAGAACTTGATAGCGTCTTTACAAAAGGAATGCATTGACCTTTCTGATAATGAAAACAATATTGAAGTTTTATGTCCCTTCCAAAATAACTATACATTTATCAGTCATTTGCTTCAATTCGCCATAGTCCCGAACGATCTTCTTTGCTATGCTGTCTATGCAAAGTATACCCCTAATACATCCCTAATGTTAAAATGAAGGCATTTTAAATGAGTGTAATAAACTCGTACCTTGTTTTTTGTATGCATTTTCAAAACAAAACGAAAGTCTCCAATTATAATGGTAATGTGTTTTCCCAATTAGTGTACAACCATAACTTTAAGGATTCAGTGTTTGGCTCCTTTATTTGTCGTATTACACTAAATGGCTTGTTGCTATAGGTATACTGATGCTACTATCTTTATGAACTAAGGATATACCTTATACACGCTGCCAATACAAGAATATGTTTGTAATATTTTGAGATATTTATTGGAAAGTTGCAAATATTTTATCTTTATTAAACCAATGAAAAAGAAGGGTTTTGGACTCTCCCAGAGTAGCTTGGCATTGTTAAGAGTAAAGTGGTATGTAATACGCTACCTAATATGTTGCTTCTCTCTAATATCCTCCAAATGTTAGGAAATACTGTGGTTGGCATCTGACTTCTTTTTCGATTTTGTCTTGTAAATTATGTAGATAGCCAAGTAAGAAAACTGCTTCATTTAGGGTATTTGACAGTACACTGTAAAAAAATTAGGGGTCGTTTAAAGGTTTTTTAAAGGTCAAAAGACCCTGATTTTAAAAGGCTAAAATGTCGAAATTAAAGGTTATTTAAAGGCTAAATTGTCGAGGTTTTTTAAAGGTTTTTTGAAGGTTTTTTTGCATTCACCTGCCAAGGGTCATTTAGAGGTCATCTTGAGGTTTTTAAAACGGGCCCTTTATTGGCCTTTATTTCAGGGGTTTTCAATGGTTTGTACATTCGAAAAAAAGGTCTTTTAAAGGTTCAAATTAAACGCATTTTATTGGTTATAAGTGAATGTCTTTAACTATGCTTGGAAAGCTACATAATCGCTTCCAGCCAATGCTTGTGGAATCGAAACAGCAGATATAAGGGAAAAACATTTTATTCAAACAAAAAAGAAATCAATTAGCCAGCAGCAGAAGCATTTCTTGCAGCAGCTCTTGCAGCAGCTCTTGCAGCAAGAAGAACTGCCCTTTTTCGTCTACAAATACATTAAATTACAATTAGTAATAGTGTTGCTAACTTGTGATTGTTTACTTACTGTCGCTTAGCAAATTCTGTCCAAGATTTTGCGACAGCAAATCCATCAGGCCATCACGACTAGCACTCAAAAGAAAGGACAGCTCTTTATGTGCTCCTAACAAGAAATCAAGTGCTGTTCGCTGCATTAAAAACTTACCTTGAACTGGGACAACTGTATAACAGACACACTGGTTACCTTGAGTGTTAGCATACGAAGCGCATGCTTTCAGGGAAATGTTATTGAAGTTCTTGTAAAGAGCGTTTAGCTCTTCCTCAGTACGATCAGTAAGAGCATCAGCCAGAACCCATTTCATGCTTGCGGTAGGATTGGTTCGCTTAGGCATATTGTACCTAAAGCCTCTTGCCAGAATGGTAGGGCCTTGATGATTGCTTTGCTGCTGGACTTGTTCACTATTAGTCCGGCCTTACTCGGCAAACATTGCATTCTGTTTTTTCAAGGCAGCGAGATGGACAACAACTAGATTGAATGAAGCCAAGAGGTCAGTTGCATACTTGGAAGTAAGAGCCATTTTGATATTGTTCTAAAGATTTAACAAAAAGCGATAAGTTATCACCTCGTTACTGCTATTCATATAACACAAAAAGAACCACATCTATTAAGCAATGCCTTTAATGTGATATTTCGAGTTAAAATAGAATAGCAAATAGTTGAATGACAAGAAGCAACTTCTTACTTTTATTTACTTTAAAGTTGAATAAGTAAGGAAAAAAGAGAAAAAAGAGGGTTAGTACTCGTCAAAAAAAAATTTTTCTTCTATCGGGAAGACCGCAGTGGCTTCAAAATAAGGACTGCATCCGCAGTACATTTACAAAGTGAATTGCTCAAAAGGTTAGCTTGTCAAGACTTTCTGCTTTGCATAACACAAAAGCATTTTTAATTGGATCAGCATAGTTAAAATTCGTAGTAACGTACTTTAAAAAATTTGTTTCCCGAAAGAAACCTTTCAATTTAATCAACTTCACATAAAAAATAAAAAATTGGACCCGCAAAAAGCCTTTTTTTAAAAGGTCAACCAAAACCCAACAGAAACCTCTGACAAAAGGCTAATTAAGTGTTAAACCTCTCAAAAACCTCTAAAAAAAGGTTTTTTGCGGGCTTTTCGGCGGAAAAAACCTTTATTTTTTTTACAGTGGTAGCTGTATTTTCGAGATTACTGAAAAAGTGCCAAGTTCTCTTCCGTAGCCTCGTTTCTTGATTTTTGTTTTAGAGAGATCGTTAAGCTGTCGTGTCCCAGAATCAAAAAGTCAAACAAGAAAATTACATTAGCATCAATCGACACTTACTATCGGAAGAAACAGATTCATTTACTCCAAACTGATAAATCAAATAGGGTCTAATAGTTCTCAACCACCAAAAAAAACCATCAAACTCTCAATTGATGCGATCTTGAAAAAGTTTATCTCGACTTTCTTTACCACATTGACAGGTTGTAGCTTATCTTAAACTTTCTTACACTCTAATTTCGATCATGATTTATCATATCCTCATTTACGAGAGGCGTATTCTGAACGCGGATCATTAACTTTATGCACAGTCCATTAAAGCTCCTTTTAAACTAAAAACAACAATTGCATAATATGTAACTGTATTTTGGCCTCATAGTCTAACCATTCTTTTTTCTTCTTGAGAGAAATTATCTGAGGCCAACGAAGGTGCTTTCTTGTCATCATTTCCTGTACAGATCACAATGAACTATTGGGTTTTTATAATCGTTTATTCATAAAACTTAAGATAATTCAGCAGCCTTTTGATACAAACTAGAAACAACTTTGTCAACTTGCTTCAATGTTTCAATTGCCATTTCGTAAGTCTTATCTTGTTCAGGTTCATCGAATACAATAAGACAACCTGCACCCTGGTCAAGGATACCATGGAACTTCTTGTCCAAAATCATCTGTGATAATTTGGCTTCAACTTGTTGTGTAGGAAGCTTGACCATATCAGCAATATGGCTAATCTCAACGCGAGAGAAAGGCTCAATGATACGCACCAAATTTTGTTCCAATAATGTATCGTATAATGCTGCAAGTTGAGCACGAATGATAGGATCATTGTTGAGTTCGTTTGTATAAGCTGCTAGTGCTGTTTCAAATTCTTGAAGATTTCTGTTCTTATGAGCATTAGCTACTGCCTTCATAGCGTCAATCTCTACACCAGCGTATCTCAGTGCCACTTTGCCACCAATAATAGAATGAACATCCTCTGTCTACTCATCAACACAGGTTAATTTCCTACTTCTCTCCCTCTTCTAAATGACCACTTACCAAATTCAACATAATCTTACACAGCAACATGTACTTGAGTGCCAAGATAGCCTTGGGATCTTCTTGACTAGAATAGCCTTCAAATGTTTCAAAGAAATAAGAGTAAGCTGTCTTGTAGTCCTTTTCTTCAGCATGAAGTACACCAGACTGCATATCTAAGGCAGCCTGTAGTAATGGAGGACAATAGATTGAATTGGCAGAGGTACGAGCAGAAGTTAAGGCAGCACGAGCCTTGGGTAAATTTCTAAGAGCATGACAGACTCGACTCTCAAGCAACTGCACTTCAACCAATACCATTTTGTCATCCAAACGCTTCAATTCCTTCAAAAGGACAGAGATCAAATTGAGTGATTCGTGATACATCTTGTTATCCAAGTAGAGTGCAACGAGACGTGTTTCAAGAGCTTGCTTTAAAAACAAACGCTTTTCCTGAATACACCATTCAATGTTTTCTTTACAAATTTCAATCTGAAGAGGAAGACAATTGGGGATATCACTGAAATAATCAATCAATGTACGTGCTAATAGAATAATTGAGTAGGCTGAATAAAAAGGAAACGCGCGTCTCAATATACATTACTTAATTTGGCAGTCTTTGCTTTTGCGATGCTTAACATGAAAGGACGAGAAGAGCGAATCAGCTGTGCCAATTCTTGAGGAAGGCTGTTACATAAACAAAAAGAATGTGAACATCGTGTAAGTCAATTCATCCATAGCAATTCCTTACTGGAGATCCCGATAAAGCTGACCTAGTTGAGTAAGGGCATATTCTTGTTCTCTCAAGGTGTCTTCGGAAGTTGACTTCTCAGCCAAAATGGTTTGGTAAGAGCTGATGGCCTTTTCAAAGTTCTTGGCTTGCTTTAACTCGTCAGCTTGTTCAAGTCGATTAGAAGGTGCAGACTTTGCAATAGCTATGGCCATAATGTATGTATGTGTAGATGTGTATATGTATTAAAAAAAAAGAGAGAAAAAAAAAGAAGAACTATTTGAAGTAAATGCTGGCTTGTCAAGTGAATAATAACTAGTTGCCTTATTTTTGTGCTTTAACGCGTAAGCTCCAACAGTCACAGCAGCAGCTTAAAATCAATCCATTTGCATCAAAGGGTAAGGACGCAATGCGCGGAATCTACAATGCTGTACGCGTATTTTATTTGCTCATTATTTTCTCCCTCTTATTTTCCTTTCTTTTCCTTTTCTATATATACATATTCTAAAGAGTCATGTCCACACCAGTTATTGACGAAAACCAAGTACCCAAGATTCCTGACTTAGCTCTGGCTGTAATGTAAAATTAAACACCATTTGATAGTTGTATACTGAAACTTTGTATGAATAGCATCATCGGTTCATCATCAGTCAAGGACCAGCTGAATTGAAGGAAGATGCAAAGAACAAATTATTTCAAGCAATCAAGGATAACAGTACGTAGCCTTATACTCTATGTATGTGACATGACCATTAACAGCTAATAGATATGGCACCATTCTACAAGATAATGGTAGAAGAGCTTCAGGCTCCTTTCGATCAAGCTTTGTATGATAGTATGGTCGCAAAGAACAACGAGGAGTTAAAAAAGATGGATGACAAGGCAGCTGATGCTGAACAAAACCAAGGTGAAACAGAAGTCAACGAGGCCTTTTTAGCCAAAGCTGATTATTATGCTAAGATTGGCGACAAGGTACACAGTGAACAATGAAAAGAAAGGGAGGAAAGACTAACAGAAACATATATGGATAGGAAAATGCCTTGTTAGCTTATGAGAACTTACTTAAGCGATCTATCACTTTGGGCACCCGCATTGATGTCGTCTTTACATTTGTGCGTATCGGCTTCTTCTTTAATGACAACACACTTGTTCGCTCTAACATTGAGAAGCTTCGAGAATTGATTGAACAAGGTGGTGATTGGGATCGTCGCAATCGCTTAAAGGTCTATGAAGGCGTCTACCTTATGTCTATTCGTGACTTCAAGGGTGCTGCCTCCTTGTTTTTAGATACCTTAAGCACCTTCACTAGTACTGAAATTATGTCTTACCAAGACTTTGTTAAATATGCAGTTTTGACCAGCTTGATCAGCATGAAGCGAGTGGACATTAAGAAACGAGTAATTATTTTGGTTAAAATGTTTTTGTCTCATATACTAATCATTTTGTTGTTAGGTATTGGATGCCCCAGAAGTACTTGAAGTGATCTCCGATATTCCACACCTTGAAGAGTTCATGTCCAGTTTATACAACTGTAAATACGATCAGTTCTTCCGCGCATTGGCTGCTGTTGAGCAATCTCACTTGCGTACATCTCGTTATCTCTTCGCTCACATGCGCTATTATATTCGTGAAATGCGTATTTTGGCCTATGCTCAATTATTAGAAAGTTATCGATCCCTGACAGTGACAAGCATGGCACAAGCCTTCGGTGTGAGTGAAGCTTATGTTGATCAGTAAGTTTTTCCTTTTTTTTGAACGATCTTTTGCCTTTGTATTTATTTGTCTCTTTTGTTTTCCTATAGGGATCTTTATAAATTTATTGCTGCTGGTCGTCTTAACTGTGTTATTGATAAGGTGAATGGCATCATTGAGACAAACAGACCTGATGCAAAGAACGCTCAATACCAAGCTGTTATTAAGCAAGGAGATGTCTTATTGAACCGGGTTCAAAAGCTGAGCCGAGTTATCGATGTTTAAGACCATTGTCATTTTACTATTTCACGCAATAAAAGAAAATGTAATTTAACAGCCAAAAAAGAAGAAGAAAAACAAACATATGAGATAGCACCTTTTCTCTCTTCCCTTTCTTTCTCTTATATCTCATTTTACTCTATTTGCATTTGGTGAGATGAAGGTAAAATTTACTGACGTAAGTTCATATGCAAATTGTATGACACATATAATATTTGTTTATTTGATTTATTAAAAGAAATCAGAGTAGTAAAAGCATACCTGTATAAATCATGTTTGAAAAACAAAAGTGAAGTTCACTTTTGGTGTATCTAGGCTAAAATTATCATTGAAGCTTTTAGAAAGAAAAAAAAAAGAAGTAGTATACTTGCTCCCTCGAATAGAACTATGTAAGAGATTCGAGACAATAACTTTAAAGGAGGGGAGACAAGTTTTACTTACAGCATATTGGTGAAGCAAATGCTGCTCTCTAAAGTACGAGCAGAAACGAAGTGAAGAAGGGTCGATGGACCTTGGTTGTTGGGCCTTAGTTGGATTATTTGCAAAAATTATTCATCACCCGTAGTTAAGCCTGTAGGAAAAATGAGTTAGAACTAAACATTTCTCCCTCGAAAAGAAAGAGTTTAGGGGAAAATTTGCACTGACATTGCTGGTAAAGTCATTGTCATCAATGTGGCAAAAATATAGTAGTCGCTAGGTTTGGGATTATGGTTAATACAAGAGTGCATTTCTTAAGAATATAAACAATCCTAAATAAAACGACTACTGTAGCATCCCCTCCTATAGAGGATGAGCTACTGACCTTCAAGAAAAAAAAAGTCGTTGCTAATTGGTGTTGTTTAGCAAAGATCGCTAAAGCAGGATTTGTTAACATTCATGACGGTTTGGTTAGGAGTGACTTGTTGATTCAAATATGTGTTAGCACATAAGCGGTTAATAGCGTATTGGATACTGTTGCCTGAAGAATTGAATGGTGTAAGTCGATAGGCAGAATTAGTCCATATTTTATTTGGATAAATCAGTAAAGGAAACTTAATGCAGCACACATAGGTAGCATTTCAATTTTAACTGTTTCTAATCGCTGAATGCCAAGGAGGTTGTGTGGACCTAAAGAAAAGACGCTGTGAACACCAAATAGGCATCTCTTCTCAGTAACATTAATAAAAGTTGTTCTAGGCGAATGATAGTGAATACTACAATTATAGCTGCGCATGCTATTTTCTTGACTGTGGCTAGCTTCTTTCTTTGGAGATGAACCTGCAATAAAAGATAAACTTTCACGGACCGATATGTCAATCGCCTAATGTACCTGAGGAATAAAGACCGACTTACTGTTGGACGCTAAGTTTGTTAGATTTATTAAGCGAGCGAGCATTATAATTACAAGTATGAGACTTGTGATATACCTACGAATAAGTATATACAGTAGCTGCTTTAGCTGAGAGTGTTTGTATTCTTGAGAAATGCACTCTTGTATTAGACCGAATCGTATTTTAGCGCTTGGAGCGATGTTCAAGTCAAGGGATGGTACTCTCATATTAAACATACTCTTGAATCAAACACTCTTAAATCAAGCAGCTACTGTATTAAGCATTTATTTACTCATTATAAGTCAACTCCAATAGCAAAATACTACTGATATTAAAGCTTTCCTCTAAAAAATAGGTACATATCAATTGGATTCATCTCACCTGCCAAAATCATTTTTCATACTCAATTATTAGAAAATTGAACTAAGCAATCCATATCACTTAGAGGGTTTTCTGTCTCAGTAGTTCAAATTGTGACTAGAGAGCCGCCAAAGATCTCTCGAGAATAGGTTGTGGCTTGAAAGACTAAGTGTATGAATAGCACCTATCTTATAGAACAGCCCAGTTTTCATTCTCAACGCGTATAACCTTTTATTAGTGTACCTTCTTCCTCTTTCAGCGATCTCTTTTTATTTTCTCTCTTCGCAATACGCAGCTCAAAACACTGTAAACATAAAAGTGTAAAATAAGGAGAGCTTCTGGAATATACTAGGAGCCATAAAATTACGTAGGTTGCAATGAAGTAGCATTACTCTTGTACAACTTTTCTGATTTGTGAGCATCTCATCCAATAAAAATCGCAGGGAAACTTGTAGAAAGAAATCAAAAAAAAAATTATTTCAATGTACGCTAAATAAAGGGGGGGCCAAGTAAGTCGGTCTCATTTGATTTTTTTTTTATTTTCTCTTTTTTTCTCTCTCTCTCTCTTTCTTTTAGCGTAGAGTTCTACAGCACCAAAAAAAAAAAGGAAATTTTAGCATGGTCAGAGAAACTAAGTTTTACGATGTTTTGGGTGTTAGCCCTGATGCCTCTGAAAGTGAACTCAAGAAGGCTTACAGAAAATTGGCTTTGAAATACCATCCTGATAAGGTAATGCATACAAACGAAAAAAAAAAGAACTATAGTTTGAAATCGTAAGCGAAAAAAAATTACTCATCGTTATTTTTTGTGGTTATGAATGACAATAGAACCCTGAAGCCGGTGACAAATTCAAAGAAATCTCTCATGCTTACGAAATCCTTTCTGACCCTGAAAAGCGCCAAATGTATGATCAATACGGTGAAGAAGGATTGAACGGAGGACCTGGTATGGGTGGAATGGATGCTGAAGACCTCTTCTCACAATTGTTTGGTGGTGGATTTGGTGGTGGTCGTCGTGGCCCCTCTGGTCCTCGTCGTGGTAAGGATATGGTCCATGCCCTCAAGGTTAGCTTGGAAGATCTCTACAACGGTAAGACTAGCAAGTTGGCACTTCAAAAGCACATCCTCTGTCCCAAGTGTGATGGTAAGGGTGGTAAAGAAGGCGCCGTTCAAAAGTGTAAGACATGTAACGGTCAAGGTGTTCGTTTGATTACACGCCAAATGGGTCCTATTGTTCAACAATTCCAACAACCTTGTGATGCCTGTCGCGGTCTTGGTGAGATCATCAACGAAAAGGACAAGTGTCAAGGATGTCAAGGCAAGAAGGTGGCTGGTGAGAAGAAAATTCTCGAAGTCTTCATTGATAAGGGTATGCGTGATGGACAGAAGATTACTTTCTCTGGTGAAGGTGATCAAGCACCTGGTATCATTCCCGGTGATATCATTATTGTTATTGACGAAAAGCCTCACCCTCACTTCAAGCGTCAAGGCGATGATTTGGTTTACGAAGCTAAGATTGACTTGTTGACTGCTCTTGCCGGTGGCAAATTCGCTATACCCCATTTGGACGAACGTGTCTTAATTGTTAATATCTTGCCTGGTGAAGCTATTAAGCCTAATGAGCTCAAGGTGATCCCTGATGAGGGTATGCCCGCTTACCGTACCCACACTCGTGGTCACTTGTTTGTTAAGTTCACTATTGAATTCCCTAACCCTAACTGGACTTCACCTGAGAACATTGCTGCCCTTGAGCAAATCTTGCCTCCTCGTCCCCAACTTCCTTCTTTCGGTAGCAAGCACTTGGATGAAGTTGTTATGGCTGACGCTGAAGGATACCAATCCAGCTCTAGACAAGGTTCCCATACGCATGATGGTTACGAAGATGAAGATGAACAACATGCCGGACCCGGTGTTCAATGTGCTCAGCAATAATTTGCTAACTCTTCTTCTTTCGTATATTGTCTTTTTATTGTCATTATTGTTTTATCCATCATGCATATATAATATCATAGTATAGAAAACCTTTGTTTTTTCTCTCCTTTTTCTTTCTCTTTTATTTTATTTTTACATATACATAAATACATGCATCAGAGTATACACCTCATATTTTCTTTAGTTTTAACCTATTTGTGAGTTTTAGTAATTGATCAGTTTTTTTTTGCATAAAATAAATGTGTCGTATCTCGAAATAGTCAGTATGCAATGAGTTTTGAAAGAGCACCTAAACTTCCTTTTCTGTACCTTGTTTTTTCACTTTTAAGAGTCTGCATGATATAAACAGTGTATTGAATCAGCAAGATAGATTTATTCAATAGATAAAAAAAAAGCAAAGTTCATCATTCTTCTTTTTAAAGCAAATCAATCAATCGTTGAATTACATCTTTGGCTTCTCCCAGCCTTTCGTCTTCCTGAGCATTTCTTTGAATATCCTCCCCTTCTCTTTTTCTCTCCTTATTGAGTGATTTCAAAATGCCTATAAGACTTGCAATGTCTTCATCTTTCAGTTGTAATTGTTGTTCATGCTTCTCAATACTTTCATTCTTGAGAGCCAAAGTGTTGTTGTATCCTTCAATCACCTTGTCCTTGTCTTCCAGGATCTTCTTTAACTCTTCAATTTGTTCTTCTCTTTCTTTGATACTCTTCTTATAACTCTCAATCTGTTCATTTAATCCTTCGATTTCGCTTTCCTTGCTTTTTAAGCTATTTTCGTAACCTTCAATCACTTGGACTTGATCCTTCAAGTTTCTCTTGTGATTTTCAATTTCATCTTTAAGAAACTCCAAATCCCTTTTGTAAATCACGATACAGTTCAATGTCTGTCCTGGAGAATTGGCAGTATATACTGTCTGCCTCTGGGCAGTCGTAGTAGCATTGTTGACACACATGGCAATTACGAGTTTTTTTTTCTCTGAACAAAAGAAAGAAAAATACCAAAAAAAAATCCAAGAACCTCACCTCTCTTTGTATCATTGATAGATCCTCTTGTTTTTTCATTCTATCAGTTCATCATAAACACTATTTCATGACGAAATTTTCAAGTACCATTGGAAACTCGAATCTCAAGCACTTATATCAAGTCAGAATGATAATACCAAAGAAAACAGTGCTTTGAAAAATTGCAATACACCTGCATAAAGTCAAATGGGGTCTACAGCATCCTTGAATTTACTAGCATGAAATATGATGAAGGCACTCACGAATTCCTTAACTCTTTTTATCAAGCAGGAAAGGAGATGTGCAAGTCAACAATAGAAGAGTCAAGTAAGCGAAACAAACTCTCACTTATACAGCTTAAATCAACGAGCTGCTAGAGAATGATTAACATAAAAGACGTCTGGTCAGCCGTACTGCTCTCTCTCAAAAATAATTAATCTGCTTATCGTGCCGCTTTTTTTTTCGTCAAATACTAAATCTTATCTTTTGTATTTACATGGTTTCATGTGAAGTAACGATTTGCTATGAGAAGGTTTGAGGCCTAAATACGAAACACACATATCAATCATATAATTGTTACACCAGTAAACAACATTGTACTACATGGTATGATCTAGAAAATTAGAAGGAGAAAACAGCAAAAAGAAGGGAGACAACAGATCATGATAATAAGAAACATTAATAACGCATTTATATATGAATTCTTTGCTACATAGTCTGCTTGGAAAATTTTGTTAATGGTGCTAATATTCTAACTCAAAGCTATAAGTATGCTTAAATAAATAACTACTCTAGGATTGGACAGTGGTGCAATTGATGTCCTGATGGCATTTAATCTTTAATGTTTTTATTGATACAAATTAAACTGGTTGCATTCAGTTTGTTACAAAAAAATGGAGTAAAGAATTGGAAAAGCTGAATCTTAGTCCAAGATGGTAAAAAAAAAAATGCACGACATACAGTAGTCGCTCGATTTAGGAGTATGTTTAATATGAGAGTACCATCCCTTGACTTGAACATCGCTCCAAGCGCTAAAACACCATTCGATTTAATACAAGAGTGCATTTCTCAAGAATACAAGCACTCTTAAATAAAGCGGCTATTGTAATCAAAACACGAGCTGTAGGAATCATCAAAAATGAAAAGCCTTTTTAGTGAGTTCTATATCAAGCAACCCATGAAACTCTAAGCCATACATTCGTCGCACTAATGAATTTCTTTGCTTGATTGATTTAACAAGGTGAGAATTAGACGAAGAAACAAGTGTTTAATTACAAAGCTGTCAAAACGAGATACACTACTTGCAATAACTGGCAATGACATGAGCTTTGTGTTTTACTTGGCCTAAATAAGATGATGTTGTTTTAGATTGTTAAACTTGAGTTTCATATACATATTCAGCCATTCCGTACGCTTTGGCTGTTGATGGAAAAGGTGACGCACACCCGCTTTATTTTAGTATCTTATCCGACTGAAGATGTTGGGCAAACACTATGTACCTTTCGAAATTGGTGAAGTGTATTAAGCAGTAACAGCATCAATTCTCGGGTATAAAGATCAAGCGGCAGTAAACTCACCTTGATCAAACAGCGGGTTACCATTGAATGATTGCATTCCCTGATCATGACTAAAAAAAAAAGTCTTGCTACTATATTTGTTTCCCTATACTATGCTTGATTTAGGCTGACAGATTGAAATGTCTAAACAACTCATCAATTTTACTAAGCAAGAATATATTGTAGATGTTCGATGACTAGCATACAAGAAGACCGACATCTAAAGTGTATAATTAGAGTAAAGCCTTATTTGTTATTTTTTCAATGCTGAGACTTATACTTTTATCACTTTGGTGCTACATAAGTCTTCCATATATTCGCAAAATGTTCTGTTGGTAAAGATGCGGTACACGATGATGCTTATTTTTTTTTCAGAACAGGATTCCTTGTAAAATTGTTTAGCCATTCATCTTGATCTAGAACCACTATGTTTGGAAGAGCTTTGAGAGGAAGGAGAGAGAGAGGAGCTTGTTGTAACATTCGCTAGAATACTTTTGCTACTGCTTATTTAATTTCTTTTAAATCGGATAATCAAATTGACATGCATATCAAGTTTATTTGACAAATCTGAATTACGAAAAGTTTTGCCGGCTGGCTATTTAACTTTGGTCTTTCGGCATTCGATTTCCCTCTTTTTTATATTTTTTCTTTGTATAGAAGACAACAGCACAAGATAATGGCTTTCGAAAACAACAGTTATGGGTATACCAATTTGGTGGATCTTGTTTTGAGCAACCCTTATAATATGCCAGATGAAAAGCCCATGTATATCGATTCTATGACAGACGAAACAATCACTTTCGGTCAATTCAAAGCACTTGTCAAAAGAACAACAGCTGGTCTTTTGAGAAAAGGAATCAAAAAAGGTGATTGTATCAGTTTGTTCACTCCAAACCATGTAAGTTCTATTGACTTCACTTGATAATTTTTCGTGCGGCTCTTATTAAAGTTAAACTTGTAGATCAATGTACCTTCTTTCGTATTGAGTACACATGCTATTGGTAAATCAGATATTTATAAACACCCTTTCTTTTACTGACGACTAACTTCAATAAATCTCTTAGGTGCACATATCAGTCCTAGCAATCCAATTTTGAATGCTCAAGATTATGAAAAGCAATTGAGATTATCCAAGGCTAAGTATATCTTAGCTCATCCTGTCAGTTTGGATGTGGCTCTTGAAGCTGCCAAAGCTGTGGGTATTCCTGCCAACAACATATGGTCTGTCATCCGCGACGATCATCAACGTGCTGCTCATTGGAAAGACATTTTAGATGATGGCAAGGAAGAAGCTGATCCAATTAAGCTTACTCTTGAAGAGAGTGAAAAGACTTTGACATATATTTGTTTCTCAAGTGGTACAACAGGTTAGAACTCAAGAATAATAGAAGACAACAAGAATGCTTTTCTGACATATTTCTCTTTTATTTTATGCATAGGTCCTCCTAAAGGTGTGCAAATCAGGTAACTAGTATAATTCATTTGTTCTTTTCTGTCTCATTTGACTAACTCATAAAAAATAGTCACCTTAATTTTATCGCAAACACAGTAGAGCTCGACAAAGCTTTCAAAAGAAGTGCCTCATCGAAAAACCGTGGTGCCTTGTTAGCAATTGTTCCCTTTTTTCATATTATGGGCATTTTCCGGTTTATTCACATGGCAATTTTTGATGCCCGTACTACTGTTGTTGTATCCAAATATGATGTGGAACATATGTGCCATATGATCCAGAAACACAAAGTAACATCTCTCTATGTCGTTCCTCCTATGCTCTTGCATATGTTAAACAACCCTGCCATCACAGACAAATATGATTTCTCTAGTATCGAAGCTGCTCATGTAGGTGCAGCACCCGTATCGCTTTCACTTGCTCAGAACTTCACAAACAAATTCAAAGTTCCTGTGTTGGGCGTAAGTAAACCTTTTTCAAGTTGAACAATGCAAAGTGATTGACACACACATATATATATATATACATAGGGCTATGGTATGACCGAAACAGCTTCTATTATCTCAATTCAATTACCCGAAGAATATGAGCCTAACTCTGTAGGACGTATGATTGGTGGCATTCGTTCTAAAGTAATTGATTCTGATGGCAAAGGTACATAAGATTATGAAGAAAGCATTGTTGAGACAAGGCTAATTCACTCTCCTTTCCTTTTAATTACATTAGTACTGCCTGAAGGTTCGACAGGTGAAATCTGTCTCAAGGGTCCTATTGTTATGGTGGGTTATATCGACAATCCCGAAGCCACTGCTGAAACCATTGATCAAGAAGGCTACCTTCACACAGGTGATATTGGTTATTGTGATAAATCAGGCAATTGGTTTATCGTTGACCGCTCAAAAGAATTAATCAAATACAATGCTTTCCAAATCGCTCCTGCTGAACTAGAAGATGTGTTGCTCAAGTGTCCCCTTGTAGCTGATGCAGCGGTCATTGGCATCTATGACGAAAAGAACATGACAGAGGTTCCTAGAGCTTATATCACATTGAATGAAGCAGACAAAACCAAAGATTTGGCAGCCATTAAGAAAGAAATTCATGCCTTTGTTGATGAAAGAGTGATTTACTACAAGAAGCTTAGAGGTGGCATTGACTTTATTGATTTGATACCCAAGAATGTGTCCGGCAAGATCTTGAGAAAAGAACTTCGTGAACTGTACAAAAAACAACAAGCTTCTAAAGCTAAACTCTAGACATTTTTTTAAAACTAACATGAGCATATTCCAAACCAAACCTACGTTATAGTAATAAAATTAACATCTCCACTGCACTTTGATTAATTTCATTGACCTTCATTATGGTTTGATCGCTGAGCTTTGCAACATTGCTCGTACTCCCGCAGATCAGCTAATCTGATGAGAAGATCAAAGTGGCAGTCCCGTCCATGTTTTTTGAATTGTCGCTTCGGTTAAAAAAACATGTGGTCCAGGGCAACGAAGAAAAAGGATCTAATCAAAGTTTTCAAGACAACGTTGTGAAAGTTACGGGTCAATGATTTCAATCCATTGCGTATGTACTCGTAGCTTAGAGTTAGATGGTTTTTTGCACAACATTTTGTTCTGATCCAAAGTTTGCAGAGTGATTTGAACTTGAAGCTAATTCTTTCTTTTTTTGACATGCTGAACCTGAATCAGGGTGGAGTTGCTGCTTGTCCTACTTCAGATCTGCCAACTCACAATATACTAAAGTAGTTCATCTTATGATCAGGCCAATTGAATGCTTCAAATAAGTTTTCCGAAAAGAGATTCTTCTTCGCTCCTTATTTGTAAGAAAGAAAAACTTGCCAGAGTATTATGTTTCCTATGAACATGCTCTATTAAAAGAGTCCAAAATGAATAGAACTTTAATGCAAAGAGGAAGAAGAGATATTACTTTTTAAAACTTATTTTTTTAAGCGAGCTATTAATGTTTTTTAGCTCCTTTAACTTTTAATATATTAACTGATAATAACAAAAAGACTGATCAATTTGCAATGTATAAACTAGCAATTGACTTATGCCATCTGTTTCTATATTTTCTATATGTATGGATCTCGGTGCATAACTTAAAAGCCATAGTTAAGCTGACTTCTCGGTATCATAAGTAAACTTTCGAGAATCCAGCTCCAATGTTACAGGACCTGGAATAGGGATCAGTTCACTGTCAAAAAAATGATTTCTATAGTCTTACCATCATTGACAATATCAACAAGCATCATTGCACCAAACACACCATCTAAACAAACAATTAAACAAGATTGATTCTTATGACATGTTTATTCTGTTTCTTTATTTTCTTTACCTTGGATCTTAGCAGGATCATAAGCCTTGCCTAATTTAGACAGAAATTGCTGATACATAGCTTTGGCTGGTTCTGTCTTCATAGCACGATGAAAATCAGGTTTGTTACCTTTTGTTGTTGTGCCCTGAAGAGTAAACTGAGAGACTTTGGAGAAGTGTAAGTCAGAAAAAAAACTTTTGATTTCGTAGGTCTTGAAACTTACCACACAAGAGTTCTAAGCCTGCATCTTTCACACCCT
The DNA here is from genome assembly GCA_025331435.1 of Choanephora cucurbitarum. Taxonomy (NCBI): domain Eukaryota; kingdom Fungi; phylum Mucoromycota; class Mucoromycetes; order Mucorales; family Choanephoraceae; genus Choanephora; species Choanephora cucurbitarum. The sequence goes on from JAIWNI010000070.1 coordinate 62,273, forward strand.
TTTTCCACATAACACCATTGTCATCAAACACACGAATGTTGAGAATCTTGTTGACCATGTAGTCTACATCTTTTTCAGTGTCGTCAGTAGCAATACCCAGTAAAACACAAACGCCTTTCTGAATAGATCCTACAATCTCATTATCCACTAGAAAAAGAAAGAAAAGGGAAGGACAAGTAATGTCAGAAAAGGGAAGCAAAAGGGTGTAATGATCAGTTAAGCTCTTTTTTATCATTACCTGTAACACTGGCTCTAGTTACTCTTTGAACTACTGCTCTCATCTCGGTCCTGAATTTAAGCTTTGTAAAAAAAAAAAAGAGAGAGGAGAGAGGCCAGGCCGTCTTGAGCACAAAAGATAACAGCCTTTATCTTTTTATTATTTAAAATCAGTTATCTCATAATGCTTCACCTAAAAGAAAAAGCCACTCCAGCCTACTCATACAATACATGTGCATTATCTTATCCTTTCAACACACACACACACACACATATATATATATATATACATCTTGGTCTCTTTTCTTTTTCTTTATTCAATTTTGTAGAAATAAAATCAAAACAAAATGCATAAATATAAACCATACTTACCCAAGTTTGGTCTCAACATCATTTACAGACATCGTCTCTTCCAAAAGGCATCTCTCTCTCTCTTTTCTTTTTCTCTCTCGCTCACTTCTCTTCAAATCCAATTGGCTCAGTCTTTTTTTATCTCTCTCTCATATCATTCCAGTCTATTTCTCTCTCTATATGCATCTGTGTATAAGTGATCGAGTGCTATTCTGGTAGTGTGCGTGTGTGTGTGTGTGTGTTTGAGTCTACTAGATTCCACATGGACTTGCGTTTTTTAGATGCATATAGTTTTTTTTTACAAGCATATCAATCGAAATCTTCGTGTTTTCCATATTTTATCCAATTAGTCAAATCGTTTATATTTCGACGCGTATCTTATTATAGAAAAAATCAAAATGAAGAAAATAAACAGGTAAATAGGATGAGGAGTAGAAGCCCTTTCTTTCTTCTTTTCAATCTTTCTTATCGACGGTAAGGTTCAGGTGATTCGCGTCTGTAACCTCTGCTGTCCATTGGGGGTGGAGGTGGAGGTGCAGCATCTAATGAAGGTTTGCTTAGCTCTCATAAAAGAGAAAGAGTGGGGTTTAACTTACAAGGATCATTTAAAGAGCGTTCGCGTGGATCATCCATAGGAGGTGGAGGGGGTCCACCAGGTCCACGTCTGCTGCTGGGACGGTGTTGATCTTTCTTGTTGAGACCAATATCCCTAAATGAGAAATGATCAGCTGGCTGCTTGAATACATGTATGTCTTTCTCCGTTGTTTTACCAATCAAGTCTTAAACGACGTCCCTCAACACTGAATCCATCAAACTTTTCATAAGCATCTTCTGCATCACGACGTTCTTCAAATTCAACAAAGGCAAAACCCTTGTTTTTGTTGGTCATGTTGTCCATAGGTACAGTAATTGACTTTAAACGACCATAACGTTCAAACATAGAGGCAACCTTTATATAACAGAAGCAGGTTAAGAAAACATACGCATATACATTTTCTCGAAACTTACATCGCGTTCAATAAAATCATAAGGAAGGTTACCAGCATAGATGGTAGTAGTTGATTTTCTTTCTTGTTCAGTACCTCTATCAACAGGTCTTCTTTGTCTGGACTTGGGAGGATAACGGCCTCCACCACCGCCACCGCCTCCTCTTCTATCATCATAGCGATCATGGTAGCGGTCTCTATGATCATATCCACGGTGATGATGATGGTCATATCTGTCTTGGTAATAACGGTCGCTGTAACGGTCTCTGCTATCATAGTAGTCATCCCGACGCGAGTAAGGATCGTATCTGCCTCTACTACTGTAGCGATCATCATCACGGTAAGAAGAACGTCTGTTGTCATCGTAATATCTACCTCTACTAGGAGAGCGACGAGGAGATAAAGAACGATCGCGTCCGCCACGAGGAGGGGATCTGCCTGTGGGTGAAGATGGCATACCTGATGAAGCAGGTGGGGGTGGAGGAGGAGGAGGGTAATCGTCTTGTGGAGGTGGTTGCGATTGTTGTAGAGGCGAAGACTGATCTGCCATTTTTTTTCTATAGTGTAAAAAATTAAAAAGAAAAGAAAAAAAATATCTCACACACACAACACGCGCTATTACATACTCAAAGAGAGAATGAGAAAAAAAAAAGGTAGGGCCCCGACACCAACAAGTCATTTCAAGCCACTTTTACAAACGCGTCATTCCAAGATTGGTTTCCTCTTTTGGACAAATTGCCCGATCAGATTTAACCTCAAACTTGAAGCCAAAGACTAAAAAACAAAAAAGAAACTCAGGCACAATCTTTTTCGTTGTTCATCTAATTTGGCCTTTTTTAGTTCTTTTTTTTTCTGGCCTGAAAATTGCATAATGTACATGTCATTTATTTGGTTTGGTAAAAAAAAAAAGAGAGTGAAAGAGATCTTATAAGAGATAACAACACAGAGTGATGTAAAGTTACATTTACGAGGTTGGACTCGGGAAAAGACTAAAAAGTGAACAGCTTGTCTAAATGGAGTAATTGCATTACAATCATTTAGCTTGTCTAAAAAAAATCCCGGAAAAAAAAAGAGGTCTTCTATATAAACAGAACTCCAAACTGTTTCAGCTTTCCTTCTTCTTGTTTTTTTTTTACTTTTTAACTTATTTTATTATCATGTCTACCTCTGAATTTCCCAAGAACAACACTTCATTTGTTCTTCAAAAGATCGACGAAACTTCATTTGTAAGACGATAAAAGAAAAAAAAAAGTACATGTGTCATGATAGAATTTTGATTGCCTATCTACATTTTCTAGGAAGACAGACCCATTCCACAACCAGGTCCAGGAGGTAAGTTGGAGAAAGAGAGACGCGACTCCAGATTACTTAAAAAAAGAGAACATTAGAGGTCGTTGTCAATATCAAAGCAACAGGTATTTGCGGCTCAGATGTGCATTATTGGAAGCATGGTCGAATTGGTCATTTCGTATGCAATGGTCCTATGGTACTCGGCCATGAATCAGCAGGTATTGTTGCATCCGTAGGCGAAGGTGTCAACCATCTGAAGGTAGGAGACCCTGTGGCACTTGAGCCCGGTGTCCCTTGTCGTAACTGTGAAATGTGCAAAAACGGTAAATACAACCTGTGTCCCGATATGGTGTTTGCCGCTACACCTCCTTACGATGGTACCTTGTGTCAATTCTATAAACATGCAGCTGATTTCTGTTTCAAGTTGCCTGAAAGTGTATCATTAGAGGAGGGTGCTTTGATTGAGCCTTTATCAGTTGGTATTCATGCCTCTCGACGTGGTGAAATCAAGTTGGGCGATCGTGTGTTTGTGTTTGGTGCAGGTCCTGTTGGACTCTTGACGGCTGCTGCTGCTAAGGCTGCAGGTGCTGCTCATGTCACTATAGCTGATATCTCTGAATCCAGATTGTCATTTGCTAAATCGTATATTGCTGATGCCACTATTCATCTTACAAACAAGCCTCCTCAAGGAGAAAAGGATACCAATGCATTCGCTCGACAAGAAGCTGAAAAGATCCTTGAACACACTTTACCTGCTAATGTTGTATTTGATTGTACAGGTGTTGAAGTGTGTGTACAAATGTCAGTTTATGTAAGTTTTTTAAAAGGGTGTCAGAAACATGATGGAGACTTATGTACTTTATCATAGTTGGTCAAAAACAGTGGTCGTATTGTCTTGGTAGGTATGGGTGCATCTGTACAGTCTATTTCTGTTGCGGATGTGTCTGCCAGAGAAGTAGATGTTCGAGGTGTTATGAGATACTGCAATGTAAGTCAAGAGTCATCCGCATGCTCATCTCTGTACTAAATATATTTGTATTATAGACCTATCCTACTGCTGTTGAGATGTTGGCTTCAGGTAAAGTCGATCTCAAAAGTTTGGTCACCCATAGATATACATTCCAAGATTCTTTAGAAGCATTTAAGCATGTAGCAGAAGGACGTGCTGGTACAATTAAGGTTGTCATTACAAACGAATAATTTATGATTATATATATCTGTCAGTTGTTTTCAAATGAATTTATTATTAAAGCATTTTCTGTGTAAAAAAAAAAGAGAGTGTGTGTATTTTCTATAGACCTATGGCTCTCTAAGTGGAAACGAGTAAAGGTCATTATGAATTCCTTTTTGATTTATCTGACTTACATTTAAGAAAAGCGAAAGAAAGAAGAAGCTTCCCAAATGTAACCAAGTTGGTATATGTAATAGTAGTTTTTAGTTTGACTAAAGTTTTTTAGTTAAGTACGTATTCATTTAGAATTGGCAAGTATAATTGTTTAGCGATACAGTCATCCCCCGATTTAAGCAACAGTCTTAGTTCCCTCGACACCGTTCCCTAAATCAGAACCGTTCCCTATTTCTCATAGCAATAGCAGGGATTTTCAGCGTTGAACTAACTTCGGTTCCCTCAAGACCGTTCCCTAAATCAAAATCGTTCCTTATATTTCGTTCCCTAAATCGGGGGATGACTGTAGAAAGAGGATATGGTGATAACTTAATACATACTACCAACTCAACAAGTGCTACAGTTTAAATAACACTCACACCCCTCTATGTAATGACAAGAAAAAAGAAGAATACACTTGACATTACTCTTGTGATAGTCTCAATAACTCCTACTTAGATCCACTTTTAAAACGAAGATGTGGGTTTGGTAATTGGTAGCATTGAAGCAGTACATAGAGTATATCACCAAAGCTAGCAGAAGCGAGTCATCCATATGGTAAAAAGCAACAGGGGAAGATAACGCTCACATGAAATGTTATTCAAAATGGCTGGCAACCATGCTACTTGCCAAGTCACTACTCTGCCTAGATGAATGAAGAATGATCTACTGCGATCAGTAAGACATGATAAGTCAGGTAACCAACGAATCAAAACATATACAGTCCCCCCGAATTGAAATTCGGACGATTTATTTTTTTGAAACTAAGTAATAAAGATGTTCATGTTGATGGCCTCAGGGATGTGCCTAAACGATGCTCAAAGACGCTGCAACTTTTACAAATGACAGTTTGAAATACTAGATTTAAGTTTAAAATTATAACAATAAAATTAGTATTTCGTAGTGCCACCATTGGCGTCAATCACTGCTTGGCACCTATCCTTCATACTATCGATCAAGCGAGTGATCAGATCACTGTCGATCCTCTTCCACTCTTCTTCAAGAACCTTCTTCAACTAGTCAGTGTTCTTGACCTCGGATCTTCTACTTTCTACCCTGCACTTGAGAGCCCACCACAAATGCTCAATGGGATTTAAATCTGGGCTTTGTGCAGGCCAGTAGTCAAATCCCTTGATCCTATGTCTTACTTTCCACTCTCGAGCTGCAAGGCCAGTATGGCACGTAGCCCCATCTTCTTGCAGGATGAAGCGCCTAACTTCATCTGCTTTCAATCCCATGGACCATGGTTGAAAGTTTTCAGACAAAACTTCAATGTATTTTGCCTGATTTACATGGCCATCCACAAACACAAGAGGCCCAACACCACCCCGCCAGAAGCAGCCCCAAATCATCACACCACTACCACCAAACTTGGTGGTGGGTCTAGTATTCTCAAGAGCGTACCTCTCACCTTCACGACAAAGAACTCTCTTGCCTCTACCAGATCCAAACACAGTGTACTTTGATTCATCAGACCAAATTACCTGTGTCCACTGATCCTTCGTCCAGTTGACATGTACAGTGGCCCATTCGAGGCGGTGCTTCATATGAAGCTCAGTCAAGGCAGGCTTGTTGGCTTCATAGTAAGACTTGAAGCCTACCTTGCGGAGATAACTGATGGTGGTATCTCTAGAGACATCAATGCCAACTGACTTGAGGTTGTCCCTGACCATCTCGATAGTCATGAAAAGGGCCATCTTTTACAACGGTTGCAATATGTCTGAGACCCCTTTCGCTTATCTTCATCGATGCTCCTGGGGGGAGCTCTAGGAAGAGGAGTATTTTCGACCTCAACCTTCTTTCTGATATCACTCACAGTTGAGTTGGATATGCCTATCAGGCGGGAAATTTCGTTGACGCCCATTTGAGCCTTGGTCAACCAGTAAACTCCCCCAATAATTTTTTTCACTGCGAGGTTTATAAGAAACACGTTTGCTGTGCTCGTTGCTAGTAGACATTCTGAGATTTGAGTATAATGAGATGGAGTAAAAGACTGTTTATTGTGATGACCATCATGACAAAAATGCATTTTATAAAGACCGTCCGAATTTCAATTCGGGGGGGGGGGACTGTATGAAGCGACGTTGTAAATAACGGCACTCGACAAGCAGTGATTTAAGGAAAGGATGGTGTTCCTCAGAGTTGAGAGAGGCAAAAAAAAAAAAAAACGTTTGACTGCCTTAAGATCGGTGATGCCAGTGATGTTGACTAAGGTGCTGTTCTTTTTAATACCATGCAAGTAGGGACGGGTGTTGCCTTGCAAGATCTCATCGCTCTGTTTGGCAAGACGAGATGCTGTAATTGAGGTACTAGAAAGGTTGGCCTGATTCAAACGAACCGGCTTGACCGAAAGAGTTTGTCTTTGGGTTACTGGAGCTCAAGATTGCGTTTGAGGGTGACGTCCACCAGCTTTAGTAGACGCTGTAGGTAGGGTCGAATTTCTAGTAGAAAAAGCCATCTATGTACTCTTATAATGATGGTTCAGTGTCAGATAAGCAACAGTAAGTGGGGAGAAGATTGGTTTGGTTTGAGCCAAGTATGGCTATGAATCAATGCCTTTCGTGGTTATTTTGGATGCGGACAGCAAGTGTTATTTAAAACGTGCCCATCAATTTAGATCTCATTCATTAATATTGATCACATCTTGGTTATTTTCATTGCCTCTTACAAGTAGGTGTTCATGTAATACGTAAAATGTTGATTGAACATGTAGTGTTCAGACAGTTGAAGCTTTCAAAGTCTGTAACTGGTCTGAAGGCCAAGACATAACATAGTGTGCATTGTTTATTTCCAACTAGATACGGATATGAACATACTCAAAAGGAACAGGTTAAGCAAACATTAGAGTAGACAGAGCTAATGCATTCAAAGGCAAAGTTGGAGTGGATGCTAGCAACTACCTTTATTTTTGAAGCATTTTAACTAACATGTAATACTATTCGTAATTACTGAGAGATAAGGCTTAACTATCACATCTACAATAGTCGCTTTATTTAAGAGTGTGCATATTCTTGAGAAACACACTCTTATATTGAGCATACTCTTAAATCAAACAATCTTAAATCGAGCGACTACTGTATACAAGGGGGGACTATACTGGTTATATAAAAGACGCAGTATTACAACTGTATCAATAGCATCCCTCTCCTACTCCCTGCCAACTGGCATGCATATGTTCCTTTTGTTTTCAAAGACTAATAACAACTAAGTTTCTAACACGATCCCTCTGTTGTCTCTCTCTATACATATGAGTCATGAAACTTGCCTTTTGCTCTTGATCAACCCAAGTTGCAGTTACTTCTCTCTCTTTGTACCCTGCTTGTTTCATTGCATTTTGTGCCTATTCTTGTGAACTTTATTTCTGATGATAAGGTGCTTATATAATGGTGAGATTTATAGACCATCTAATCTAATTGTATTACTAAAATTATGTTTTGGAATACTGAATACACCATATTGAGATGGAATGTAGCGAACATAAGCATCAGAACACATTTGATGTGCTCCACTATAGGATCCATATTCAATCTATCTGTGTAACGCGAAAGGGAGAAAATGCAAAAACTCACTCCCTCGGGAGTGAGTTCAGGGGAGTAAAATGTCGATTTACTCCCCCTTCTGAGCTAATGGGGAATTCAATCAATACCCGCTTACTTTCTTATATCAGCCATTGTATACATATGACATTATACATAGCTAGCACCAACAAAGAAGCTTTTGTGCCAACAGAGATTAACAAGCATCCTATGAAGCAAGCTCAGCCTAGACATCAGTAACATGTCTATATTGTAAACATATTTCGTTGATGTAGTCCGATGGTTCGCCATGTAAAGCTCATGATTAATGCCGCTTTTCTACAATCGGCCCTTTGAGGGGGGGGGGAAATCAAACCGCTCATTGCATGAATTAAAATCACCTTTTGGGAGAATTTCATCACCCGCACCTTTCTTTTATAAAAAAAAAAAGACCGCCCTTTAGTGTTGGAACGACTGTAGAGCATGACACTGCTTCTTTTCTTAATGAGTTTGATTTACTGCACCTATCCGAATTGCAATCCACGAAAAGAGGTCTTTAACAATAATAAGGCAAAAAGAAAATAACAGTGTCTGTGATAGAAACGAGGACAACGAAAGACAATCTTAAAAAGCGAAAAAAAATCCAGAGATCAACAAAAGTATTTAAAGTTGTAGGGGCTCAAAGAAGAGCGAGTCAAAGACGACGGGTTCTAGGAAGCAAGTATTGTTGGTCAAAGCACGATGAAGCTTATCGCTGATAGTTCGGATAGGCACAGAAGGAGTTCCTCTCTAGGCATGGTTGTAAGATAGTGCTCAAGTGGGTGGTAATGGTACATATCGGAAATCAAAGCGTCACGGAGGATGGGAGGCGGGCGGGAGGTAGCACTAAGAACTGCAAAAGCTCGAAGTGGTAGGACTAGATATTTCAAGAGGGTAGATGAGTTGGTGTCAAGGATTTACATCTATCGTACGACGGACCATGGAGGCAGTAATCAGGCTGGTATCAGGAATAGCATTGGGCTGAAGTCCGAGACAAAAATGAGACTGATAAGTGGCTGAGGAGAGCGAAAGGTAATGTAGAGATGGTTACAAAGCAAGTCATGGACTATCAAATGGTCAGTGCGGGTAAAAAAAGAATACGATTCGACTATCGACAATACAGGGTGGAATACTGCAATTCTGGATCCAGAATTTCTCAAACTACACACTGTCTTTGAGACAGTCAATTCATACCAGCCAAGGCGAGGAAGAATGCATTGATTCACAAGCAAAGAGATTAATGAGTGTATTGCCTACAGACTCTAATTATGGATCAAAAGTATCTGAAATAGGAACCGGCACTTGGAGAGTATAAGGGAATTGATCATGGTAGCTCAACCCAAGACAGAGCGTTGGCTGGCTAAAGAAGTTGTTTTTCAAGCGATAGGAGCAATGAGAGCAACTGCTTGTTCTTGAAACAAAAAAAAAAAGAAGGGTACTCTCCAGACTAAAGATCAAGTCAGTGTAAATATACATGCTTGTATAAACCCCAGTCATTACAGCAGAGAAGATCAGGCGAAAACTAGAGGGACTCCAGAGGGGAAAGAAATATCTCATTGGTTAGTACGAGAAATGTCAGAATGAGTATGAAACTGAATATGTTCAAGGAATCGTTAACGAACTTAGAATGAATATGAGTTTCTTGAAAGATAAGCATTTACTCTCGTAATATGAGCCTTGAAGGGTAAGCCTTTAAAGAAGGACAGACCTGAGACTAAGAACGGGATTTGGTCAACAATTGGTACGAATTTTCAGCTAAAAGACTCTTTTTTTTAAGGAAAAAAGCGTGACATTTTAACCTTTTTTTTTTTTTTGCAACATCAAAAAGTGTAAACAAATAATTACCCAAAATAGCCTGTACACACAAAATCAAGGGGAAAAGTTGAGACAGAGGAGGAGGGGGGGGGGAAGTATTTTTCTCTCTTATTCACAAGTCATGATCTCCCAGCATGAACAACTAACAAGTCCTTATCAACAACAAGATTGGGCTGATGCCAACACACCTGATTACCTGAGAGAAGAAAACGAAGCGTTCTATCTAGCCAACAGAACATTCTATACAACATGCCATAAGATATCGCGTCAGAACAGTCCGTCCTATCGAAAGAAGCCACCATACACACTATTGGAAAACTGGCTGATCCATAGCGTGTTTAGTAAATCCCAGCAAATTCTCTTGCGTTTCCCTGTCATTCATCCTCGAGTGATGATGACTGAAGGTGATTTTATCTACACACCACATCAAATGTCTAATGAGCCACAGCATGCCACTAAACAAGAAGAAGAAACTGACTATTTTCAAGAAGACTTTGATTATGGTGATGAAGATGACTATGATTATTATGATGATACATTTGTGATTGGTGATGAAGGTGTCATGATGATGAGTGCTTCTGCTCCCAATCATACAAAATTAACTAGTGATGACGATGATGATCAGAAAGAAGATGCCTTTGAAACATCTCATTCTATGTTGATGGATGAAAATATGTGGATGGGTCATGGTCGCCATTCAAACACAACAGGAGGCTTAACGTTACATGTTGCTAATCCTGATTTAAATACTGAAGAAGAAGAAGAAGAAGATCCTATGTATCATCATGTTACTTCAGGACAAACATCTTACAAGTCAAATCGTATGCGTCATAGTCAACTACAGATTGTACAAGAAGAAGAAGAAGAGGAAGAGGAAGAAACAGGCCATCAAGCAGTTTCACTTTCACCTGAAGTACTTCATTGGTATCGATCTGCTGATTTAAGACAGAAAGATGGACATGCACTCAGTCGACAAAGTAGTCACAGTAGTATTGAAAGTGACAACAGTAGTAACAGCAGTTCTACTACAGATGATGGCAGTCAACAAAAGGAGCCTGATGAAGAACATCAAACAAGCAGTATGAGTCGAACAAGCAGTGCATCTTCCTATCAATCCTTAGCAGATATGATGACAGAAGATCTTATTGTCTCTGAAGATGAACGTTGTCATGAAAGAGCCATGACTGCTTCTACCTATGGTACCTTATTACCTGCATCAGAACAGGATCGTTCAATGGCTAAGGGAGGATCGATGACACAAGATGCCATATCACCACCTATCGTCCAAGTCTCTAGTTGTTTAGTCGATGCAGCCTGGATTGCCTTGGATTTAGCACAAGATTATATGGACAATGAGCGTGATAAAGGCGTGACTGGCTTTATGGGTTGTGTCCTTAAGATCTGGAAAGTGTTGTTTTCAGGTGCAGAGACCATGTTAGTTTGGAGAAGTTATCGTATGATTCGACCACAGGCTATTGTATAAAAATATCATCAAGAAATTGTATATGTAACATTTATCTTATATCCCCCCCTTACATTTATTATCTGTCTATTTAGTTTCTATTTATTTGTTATTATCTATACCTTATTTCATTTCAATAAACATCACACTTTAATCCTTTATAGCCTTAGAGAATGGGATTACCAAATTAAGAAAAATCTTCAATTGACTACCGATGGAAATGTGATTTTGAGGGGGGAAACAGAACTGAATAAATTGTCAATTCTCTCCTGAATCATTTGTTTCATTCCAGATAAGTGGAATAGCTGACTAAATAAGGTAAAAACAAATGAAATTGAAAATCAGATCAACCTTTTGACATAGCATGCATGAAGCATGTATTTTCAAAGTAAATGCATTCTTACCTGCAGTTTTTTACTTGATTCTATCTTACATTGAAAGGGAAACTTGCAATATTTCTTTTTTAAGCATCATTTTCTCCTTTTCTTTTTTTTTTTTTTTGTTTCTTTAGACATTTCTTGATAATAACACATTTCTACCCAATAAGAATGCGTCGTACATGTAGTTAACTTAATCTCAGTTGTAATCTCGGAAGTAGAGAAACTAAGCAGACGATATGCATTTAGAAATCCGATATTTATTCTAATAAGAAGGGTTGTATTTTGAGATAGGTGAGGCAGACGAATGATTGGAAGATGAGCTTAGTGTTAGTGAAGGTGTAGAAGAAGAAGGAAATCGAATCAGAGGCGGGCGCTGATATAGGTGTGATTGAGAGACAGTGACAGCAGCAGCAGCAGTGGTGGCAATAGAGTGAGCAGTTGTAAACATAGGTTTCTTGTGATAACCATCTGATAAAATAAGTTAAGAAACATTCAAGCAAAAAAAAAAAAAAAATAGAGTATAACCATGCTTATTTTCTTTATTTCCTCTCTCACACATACTCACACACACACACTCACTCACACTCACACACGCTCACACACACGCTCTCTCTCTCTCTCTCTTTATTGCATATGAACAAAAAATGGTTTAAAGAGGCAAATACTTGCCTATGAGATCTGGGCGTGAAATAGATGAAGATGACGATGTATTAGTATGAACATGGTGATGATGGGGTGTAATTATGTCTGAAGTTGTGGTTGGTGGTGGTGGTAATGAAGGTGGTGTGGCATAATAGTGTGAATGTGGATGATGATAATGATGTAATGATGGCGGAGGTGGTTGTATTGGTGTGGAAGTAGGTAGTGGCGGTGGCTGTGGCGGTGGTGTGGATGGATGATAGGATGACGGACGATATTTAGTCTCTAACATAGGTCCTCCCCAATTCGCAGCAGCAGCAGCAGCCGCTTGAACAACAGCTGCCTGGGCTGCCACTGTAGCTTGATCTGTCTGTTGTATGGTATTATTGTTATTCGTGTTATTCTGAATAGGTTGCCTTGAACTATAAGAGATAAATCGGGTAGGTGCTGGCAATGAATGATCTCGATTATAATGAGGTGATGTAGGCGGTAGACTCTGTTCTCTATTCATGGTCTTTTGTTTCTTATGAGCCGTATCTTCTTCTGCCATCTTTCCCTTGTTTCTCCTCTGTCTCAGTTCTTTTCGAATACGGATTTTAAGCCCTTGATCGGCAAATGATCTCGAAAGAAAGGTCGATTCTTCCATACCAGGAAACTTTTTTGCCGAATACACAAAAAACTTGTTGGAAATGATAGATCGGCAATGATATACCTCTTTACCGATAATCTCAAACAAGCTTAGCTTCAAACGATAGCTGCCTTCCATTCTGACAGACAAATCAGGAAACACAAAAAAACCTGCATCTGTGTTATCAATGTCTTTCAGGTGATAGAGTGAAGACACGACTGAGCCTGTCGTACTCCTTGTCTTTCCATCGCGCAATAAATGTAATTCTTCATCTAAATCTGCTGCCATCAATGAAGCGTACATGAAATAATATGGATTCTGTAAATAAGCACTACAGAATGATCAGTTCACATTCTACTGCTATCTATTCTTACTTACTTTCTCTCTGACACAGGCAAAGAGGGATCAATCACTTTGAGTTGAACAATAGCTATAACAAAAAAAAAAAGTTCAGTCAATAGCCCTATATATTGACTAGATGCTAATTACGTGGAGGATCGATCGGTCGACGGTCAGCTAAGATGAAGAGAGTTAGAGTACACACACATTGACTATGATATCATCTTATTACCTTTTTCTCCTATACCACACATGCGTGATTGCTTTGGTTGTTGACGTAAAGTAAGCTGGTAATCACTAATAGAAGGGGATAAGTCGATTGAATCAACATGGTTATCTTCTTTACATTTCGTGTCTATTCTCTCTTTTCTGTCTAACTGTAGCAAAGTGATAAGAAACTGTTTCATCCATAAGTAGAATTTAGTTTTTTTCTTCATAAAAACAAGAAAAAAAAAAAAGAAAAAGAGTCTCTTAGATTTTTTCGCAGCAATAAGGAGATTTCTTAGTACAAATCAAAATTTTAAGAAAAAAATAGATTTATTATAAACCAGATTCTTTTAATCTTCTAGCAATTGTGTCTTCACCTCGTTCTCTAGTTTAGCATGATGCATATGTAAGTGACTGACATGATAAAGAGCTTCTCTTTTCTTACCTTGGTTCTAATTTTAAACTCAGACTATAGAGTTCTTCATCTTCCCGACTTGAATGCAAATGAGTCTTGATGAATTCCTGCAGATCAGGCACAGCTGACAACATATAATGGGTAGATTGGTATTGCTGTAAATCCCGTATCACTTCAGCTGTCTTCATTCGCTTTGAGAAATTGATGAGGTTATTGGACTTCTTTAGCAGGTTTGAATTACCATCGTCAATAAAAGTCAGATCTTGAAGATAGATACCCAAAAAGGGAATACAGGGTGGGTTGATCTTCTTGATCAACTCTCTGTATTCACTAAAATTACGATTAGCCCCCATCAATTTACGAATATTCTGTAAGGTCGCCATTGTGCGGGTACTCATCAATTCCCAAGTACGCTTCAGTCGACCGATCGATCCATTATCAAAGGCAGACAGAATAGCCATGCAGGTATTGAAGTTCTGCAAGGAGCGACATCGCTCAGCAACAAGAATCCAATGCTTCATCACAGTAGCTCTCTTCTTGATATTGTCCTTGCTCAGGATAGAATCAGTCACCCAGGCAGTGACCTGGTTTGAATGCTCAATGGATGCCCTGATGTTGACTGCAATATAGTCGCCCAAGTCTGCTTTACCCCAGTTCTTATCCAGGCATTCGACTGGTTTAATTCGGTTATAGAGTTTAAAGTCCATCACTGTCAGCTGTCGTGCAAGTTCAAGTGGATCTACCTCAAGCAATTTGATGTGTTTCATGTTCTTGGGTAAAATAGGAACTGGCATGTCGCCTGTACGGAAGTTGAGCTTCATCTTGCGGATCTGTCCTGATTCTTCTGCCATCATCCGTTTCTTGATCAGCTTGGTGAGCTGTTCTGCTCCAAACTTCATGGTGTCTGCAATTGCTGTCTCTGTAAAACGATCAATGCTGATCAGAATAGGTCGATCTTCTTCCTCATTAAAATAGGTCTCTAGCCATGATTTGATGATATTAAAGACTCTAATTGGAAATGCATGAGTGTCATATCACTTGTATTCGGGCCTTCTTACCTTAATCTCACCAACTTTAGTTTCTTTTCTTTCCATCTCTCAAGTTCTTCAGGTGAAAGACCTTCAGGTGCCGGTAGTTGATATCTCTGGAAGAGCTCTTCAAACAATTCTTCGGTTGTACAGAATGATCGATAGGTCAATAAAAAGGTACTGTTGAAATTAGAATCTATTCTAGTTTTTTTTTAGTAACATAGCTCATCGTTGTGATTCGTGTTTACCTAGTTGATCATGCTGTGTCATGTATTGAACAAGTGAATGTAAGGTACCACCCTTGACATTACCCTCCATGTTAAACGCAATCTCATCAGGATGATAGTCTGACTTGAGAAACCAATCAGGTTCAACTCCTTGAGAAGAAAAAGAGGTCATGGAAGGCAATCGATTCAACCGATTGGGTCCAAGGGCATCTTCACCAAAGAACCCAGCCAGTTTAGCCATCTTGTCCTTTTGTTGATGCGCTGTCGGTGACTTTTCACTGGGGGGATTGGCTAGAGGAAGGTCACTCTCGGTCTTGAACAAGGACGCCTCATCCTCTTGTTCCACACCTTCTTCCTGCTGAGGTGTTATGATGGTCGGTATGGAATCCACACTGCCATGACGGATAGGATGGGATTCATGCACGAGTTCATCAGGTGAGATATCGCGTACAGTCTGGATCACATTATCCAATCCATCCCGAATGGCCTGGATACATGCCTCCAATCGTTCCTTTGAGGTCTTGATCTGATACGCGTCCAGGTCGGTACTGGCCACTGTCTGAGCAACCACAAACAAACCGCCCATGGCTTGATAGATGGGCTGTTTGGCCTTGACCAGAGCCAAGGTACGTACATGATGAGGTTGAGCCTGACAGACTTCTTCCAGTCCATTCAGGAATTCACTGGTGGCATTACTGAGATTACGGAACTGAGCCACATGCAGAGGAGCATTCAGTCTGAGCTTATCTAATGTCCCTTGGAGATGATGGTTGCGTTCAAATGGCTGAAGGGCACATTGAAATCCACCTTGGTATGAATCAATCGCATTACGTACATGATCCGCTAAACTCAGACAGTGATCCATCATGTCCTGATGACCAATCGTCTCGCCTAAAGGGTTCTGAACGACCAATGGGTTATTTCGCCAGATATCGTTTGCATCTGACTTGAAGGTGGGGATGCTTTTTCGAATGACGACCTGAAGATCCTGAGCTGTGCTGATAAAATGACGTACGGAGATCAAGACTTCGGTTGTATCCAAGTCCAGCTTGTGAAGTTGATCTGCAGTAGGCCAGGCACTCGAAGCCACTTTGGTAGACAAGACCATCTTGGCCAAAACAGCCATTAGAGCACGATGCATGCTGCGTAGGGATTTGTGTGAGCGAAGGTACATGCTGCTTTCTTTCTCGATACAGTGTGTGACGTACAGCAACAGTCGAACTCGGTGGACAATGACAGTTGCATCTTGTGTGATATAGTCCAATTGGTTTTGTTGGATGGTATGGCGAAGGGACTCGACTGCTTGAGAGATCATGTCATCTAGACTATGCCAGGTCAATGGTTCCTTTTGTGTCTCTAGAATAGGCTCAGTGAGTGGACTAGAGGATCGACCACTATGAGAAGAAGAGGTATCTAAGGTAGGTAAGGATCCATTTCCAGGCATGGAGAGATCATTCAGTATCTTTTGTATGAGGAGAGAGTATTAGTAGTGAACTCCTTAAAATGTGCTTAAATTTACCAATCTGCCTGTATCAGGATCAATGTTTTCTAACTCAAAAGTAGATTCTTCTGTCTTGATATTATAATAAAAGAATTGACCTTTTGATGTTACTTTACGTACCCAATTAGGAGGTAACTTGAAATTAAACCCACACGTTAGAATAAACAGCACATCAGATATAGCTTATGGCTTACTTTGTCATCTTTATCCTGAAAATCATCTTCATAATCTTCTTCCAACATGATAGGTAAATTAGTGTGTCGATTGCTAGGCGTCAATTCATCAGTGGTAATGCGATTGGGTGCTCTCACAGGTCGAACAGGTGGTGCAGATCGATGTGGAGAGAAATGATACTGTTGTTGCTGTTGTTGCTGTTGTTGAAAGAAAGTACCGTCATTGAAACTCAAATGACTTTCATTATGCATCGTTAATTCAGCAGGAGGTGAATGGCTCATTTCATGTGTGTGTCTGTTGTAGTAGTACTGCTCAGATCCATCTTCTGTGATTTGTAATACCCAGGGTGAATCTTCTAAAGAAGGAGCACAATTGGCACCCACTTCGAAATTGGCCAAGTTTGTGTCTGCCGCATGTAAACTCAATCGTAATTGTTTCTTGGCTTCTGTCTGAATGAGAGTACGTTGTGTTCTTTTAGGTGGATCAAGAGGTGACCATGGCTAGGGTAGAAGAAGGGTAAGTGTACAGAAGAGCGCAAGATTGTATTGATCCTTACTGCCTCTGATTCTGGAATGACTTCAACATAATTACTAGGAAACCAGCCTCGTCTACCATCACACCTAAAAATGACACTATAAGCTACATGGCTTTCTTTGTTTATTTCAACAGCAATTTACCATCCATCCCACCAGCCAGAATCAAGCTGGCATAATACGTCAATGATTGAATCAGCGTGAAATGAAAGTGAAGATGATTCTGTTGAACGATAAGAATACAGTGCTCTTACTCGACATATCACATCTGCTTTATTCATGATTATGCGCTAAATTTAATAAATAAGAAAAAGAGAAGAAAAGAATAGATCTTATTTTTTACGGCCATTAAAAAAAATAAAGGGGGAGGACTTTAAACAGCTTATAATGTATAAAAATATACACTAAATATTGTAGTACAAACTCAATGTCTCTCTTTTTTTTCACCTCAAACTATTGTCTACTATAAAAAACCAATAAAAACTACTAAAAAAGAAATCAACTGGTTTCACTAACTCTCGCCTAATTGACTCTGTTGACCTCTTAGAGAAGCCAACAACCCCATTTTTATGAGCTTGTAGTTACACAAATTTCGTTACCTCAACAAAGTTTGTCTATTTAATTTTTATTTCTATACAATTAAGTGTGTATCATATAAAATTTATTTACAAATCAAATTGTAGATCTTAGTTATTCTCGGGATCATGAACTACATCATAACGCTTGCCGCGAATACCCCAAATGCCATAATTGGCAAAGATAGTCTGTCTCAAATCCATCAGATTGACATCGCGTTTTAAACTACGGAATTCATTCACCGTTGGCTTCAAAATCCAATCAAATTCACCTTCATAATCTTGTTCAACTGCCTTGACATCTGTCTGCATATCTGTCTCATCATAACCTGTAATAAAGATAGGACATTTGGTCTCTAGGGCTTTCTGGATCGATGGCTTCCAATCCTCGCGAGCTTCTGCATGACCAATGCCAGGAGAGAACATGAAGAACAAGTCGGTATAGGGATCGAACTTTTCAATCTTTTCATGGTATTCATGGTACATGGCATTATCATAAGTGAAAAAGAGTCGTTCATTGATAGATTTTGTATGAGGTTCTTGGTTGGGTTGAAGGGCATCTGGACCGATGAAGTGAAGGTGGAAGGGAGATGATGGGAAAAGATAACAGAGTTGAAGCCAGATGTGGGCAGGTAAAGTAGCTTCTGCACGTGCACCTAAAAGGTAAACATTGATAGTGTCTGTACGGACTTGAACCTGAGCTTCATTACTATTCTGTGCATTAGGATATAATACAGTTCTTAAGGCTATAAATATAAGGTGATCAGTCACACATACATTTATAGATACATATGTTTCTTTTTTTTTACCTGCAATAGACCGCATGCCTTCTAATGTCACTTGTTCACCATATTTGTAAGGACTGTATTGATGTAATACAGAAGCTACAGTGATAGGATAAGTCAACAATTTAGAAACATGACGCATAGATCTGTCTGAGTCCATAGAAGGGAATGAACGAGTATAAAAGAATATGTCCCAATTAGCCATATTGACAGCTTCATCAAATCCTTGTGCACCTATTGATTTCTTAGTAAGAAAATAAAAAAAAAAATTATACCACTTTACTTGGAAATTCAAATTCACGCATGGGTCTACCAGAGCGTAAATCATGATCATCTTCATTTTGCTGTCTTAAAATACCACAATTTTCATGCTGATGAGCAGCTTTGCCTTGCTCATAATGCTCTTCACAACAATGAGTAGGATAACCACAATCAGGACAATCAAAGGTGGGCTTTTGTTTATGACCTTGTTCATCACATACTGGACACACACCATACTTGTTGATTATAGCTGCTCTGTCTCGCATCTCGGGTAAAGGTGATTGAGACAAGACATGGAACAAGTTGTCTTGATCTAACAGTTGATTCTGAGTTTGCTTAGCACCATTGTTTCCTCCAAAAAGACCCTTAAAGGAAATAGGTCGAACGATCGATTGAGTCAGTTGACGTTGACAGGTTGCTTGAATGGCATGGCGTTGAGCTCGAACCAATAAACGGCGAGAAGTGGGCAGAACAAGTTGTCTTAAAGCTCGATTCATACTCTTTCTTTTCTCTCTCTCTGTCTAATAAATAAAAAAAAAAAAGTATAACACACACACACACACACACTTTTCTCTCTAAACACGTAGAGCAAGAAAAAACTGCGCAGAAAAAAAGTTTCCACAGGGTCTTGAATCAAAAAATTTTCATTTAAATCTCCTCTGTCCTTTAATAGAACAGCTGCATTAGTATGATCGTTCATTGATTGTCGTTACTCAACAATGATCATAGAACGGCTTTTACTACAGCAATCAAAAATACTAAAGAAAACAAAACCTGCTCTTGTCTCAACAAGGAAAGAGTAATGTATAAGTGTGCCCTACTAAAGAGTAGAACAGAACAATGAGCATAAATATATTTGCACGATTCCGGCTATTGGATAGCAGTTGCTAGAAAATAAAGCCCAAATAGAACTAAGTTCTTCTTTAGAACATAGTTAAAGAAAGAAAACGTCTTTCACCTTGTGCCTCTACTGCTGATGAATAAAGCAAGTACCGACGCTTTTTCTATGGCTATGCCTTTATCTGTTACTGCTTATTTACGAACTGCCCTTCTGTCTCTAGGTCTGTTATTGCTTTCCATCTCTTATAACAACTGCCATGCTAAACACTGGTTGGTAGCACATAGAATCTTATTGTGTTTAGTATCTGTGCTTTTATCTTTCGTCTTAACTTTACATAGTGATTATACTGTCACAGATTCAGTTGCGTCTATGGCTATTAATTGCTCATATACAATAAAATACTCATTGTCAATTCAACTCTTCTGTCTGTCTTTCTGTCGCATAAACGACAAAAAAGAAAAAGGATAGCAAGCCTTCATATGCATTTATTCAGTTCTAAAATGCTTTGATCTCTTTTCATTGTAGTCTTTTTGGATCTATCTCTAACACATCTATGCTATTTTCACTGTCTCTTTCTTTCGTTTCTAACTTACTATGTGCTCTATAAAAAGAAAGATGAGCTGATTCAAGCTGTCTTCTCTGATTATCACTATAACATCATTGAATACAAACCAGCACTTCGTGTTGACCAGTTAATCATTATTAATTATGCAGTCTGGAATCAGTTCAAGACGAAGGCAGTTGAAGAACCAAGACCATTGCTCTTCCAATGGTATCGCTTTTTACAAGAAGAAAGCAACTTTCCGGATCTCTTCTTGAATCAAAATAAGGAGGAGGTTGAGCTCATTCGAAACAACACGGAAGACAATGTTCAAGTCTTCCTTCAAAAGCTGAGCATTTCTCTCTTCGATCAGTTTGACAAGCGTAGAGTTAAATGTTCTCAAGATGTCACTTTTATATATTGTTGATATCATAGACAATGACATGCTTGCAGTGTACAAGCGTTTCATCCCTCAACACTACTTTCAGGTATGGCAAGAAGACAAAGTAGACATCTCAGTGGAAGCAGCCGAAGAAGCTATCATTACTTCTGTTGTTGACGAGTTTCTTCGCCATTTCTCAGACAGCACCAAAGCAGCCAAGAAGTATATCTTGGGTCAGCAGTTGGAGTTGATAGACGATGAAGGCACAACAAAAGTAAAGGTTGTCAACTTGCTCCATCAAATCATTATGCTAATTGAAAGAAAAGACAAAGGCACACAAGAAGTAGACTATGTAAGCTTTGTCAAGCAACTTTTATTGTTTGTGTCTGAAGATACACTGTTGTCTGCTTTAATTGGCGAGACAGCTGCCAAGTGCATCCAAGATGCTTAAAAGTACAATTCGGACAACTTTTTCGGTGCTGCCAATAGTACCTATAATGACTCCATGCCCTCTTCCTCTCGTACTACCATTGCTTCAACTTCAAGTGAAGAGTGCAACATTCTTTCTCGAAAAATTGGTTTGCGTATCCTTGGATGATGATCAGCAAGAACTTGCCTTCAGTGAGTTCAAATCGCACCATGCTGAGAAGCTCCTGATTCAGTATCGATTATCAAAATCTCTGCGACTCCACCACTGCATCATCAAGAGCAACGGATTGCAGCAACCTGTTGTATCTATCAATTGGGAAGAATGGAACGGAATTATGTTCCATATTGTAGACTGTGGTGGGTTTTTTCTTGCCAGGAAGTGCACTGGCTTGCTGATCCCAAGTGACAGAAGACTTGTGGATCCCTAGTTTGAAAAATCTGGTAGTGTCTCTTCTCTTCTGGAAATCAAGGCTCTGCTCTTTGAATGATTTCATTTTTATAAATAATAATCAAGCTGGCAGCAAGAGAAAGCATTATGAGGACATGCTTCATACATTGCTTTCACCTAAGTACTGCTAATTAACAAGTTTGCTCTTTTATGTTTCATAATAAATTGATAGTTACTGTTTTGTGGTCCCATGGTTCATTTTTAGATGTGCTGTGATTGTTAGAGCTCAGCATCTGCGTAAGATCAAACACAAAAGAGAGTCATTTAAAGGATACTGTCAGACTGCTCCGTTAGACTATCTTCTTTGCATCCAGCAACGCTGTTTATAAATACCAAAAAAAATATTTAAAAATATACAGCTTTCATTTCCTATGGTTTAGTATGCTGTTGTATTGATTGCTGATTTGCTGTAATCTTGTTGTTTACTATTTAGACTGCTTTCTTTTGTTTTCAAAGACTATGGTTCCTGCAACATAAAGATTGAGCAGCAGTATCACAAACTCTTTATCTTTTAAAAAAAAGGATTACTAGAAATAAAACTTTTGTTTTGAGAGATACCTTAAACCTCTCTGTCATGTCCACAAGAAACCTGCAGAAGAAAAAACTTGAATCTGAAAAGATATTTATTAACCAATTTTATCTGGATTATTATTACACAATATGCATCATTCACTGACAGATTGGTAGTTAACCCGGTCTGAATGGAAGGCCATCACCAAATTTTAGGACAATAGAACACTGTCGAAAACCTTGTAAGTTTTGATAGGTCTTTCTTTCCTTGCATAATCATGCCTTAAAGTTTTATTGCACTTTGAGAAATTTCGCTATCGGTGACAAGAGACAAGATAGAAATTCAACTGCTTTAATTTATTAAAAGTGTCTTGTATCTATACTCTTGCATTATTTGAGTAGCAACCCTGTATTTGAACCGCGCACAATACACTGCAACTAATTGGGTGTCTTGGACAAAAATCAACACCTCTTGTATGTTGGACTAAAGATGCTATCAGTACGAATGCTTGAATACCAAAAAAATGTTGCTTTATTCAAAACGCTTTTTATGTACAAAGTAGCAAAAGTTCAGAAAACGATTTCAGAGAGTGGCTACATCAAAGAAGAATAATTCTGTTGATACCCAACACCATTTATAAGAAGCATAATACGAGAGTTTTTTCTTTTTTTTTGAATGATAACAAAGAAGTATTTACTACTGTATTTTATTGTCAGTTATAAAATAATTTTATTTAATAGATTATATAGGATATGATGTGAAGTGATCATAGTTTTTATTGATGCAGATAACAATCAAAAGTTGCTTGAAATAAGAGAGAAGCGGATAGACATTGACTTTTGCTTTTCTGATTTGTGAAAGAGAAAGAGGATCAAAAAGAAGACGAGCAGAAAGAGAAGACCATAGAACAAGAGAGTAACAAAGACCAGAACATAGACATAGAGAGTCAGCCAAAAAGACGGTGATGCGAGTCGCCAACAAAGTACGAATCCTCCCTCCCCTGTTACCCTACCCCTAGCGGGCCTACAAGTCAGGCTAAAGCCTACCTTCATGACCCAGAGTAGCTAGTAGCCTTTTGCCCGAAGCGTGGTACCCTGGCAGATGCCGCAGATACCGAAAGACAGAGAGGAAGACCCGTAACTTTGAGCATGCCAGACAGACAGATAAATGAGTAGAGAGATACTAAATTTGAATGCCTATTGAAGGTTTGAATTTATGTTAGTTAGAGTTGAGCTGATAGAAAATAAATGATAAACATACCAAAAGATAACAAAGTAGACAAAGAAGACTAATCTGGCAGCTTGCTTAAGAGAAGAGAAAGACCGAGACAATAAGAGAGAACTATGACAATTGAAGGAACAGAGAACGAAAGAGCTTTTTGTGGTTTTGTAGTATAAGTGACTTTGTAGTTCAAATGAAACTAAAGGAAAAGAAAAGAAAAAAGAGAGAACGAAAAGCGCGTCTTTCTTTTTAAACAAATCTAGAAATTGGCGTATTTTTTTGGTTCACACCCTTTAGCATAACCTGTTTTTCATGCATGACCATTACGCCTTCGTTACCTTTTTTCTGGCTTGTCACAACAACTGCCATCTATCATAGACTCTGTTTAATATAATCACTATCTTTCTCATGTATCATTAATTACATATCATGAGAGCCAATCCCTCCTCTTTTATCTCTTCATCTCTCTCTCTCTCTCTCTTTTCTTTTGTCCCTCCTGTCTATATCTTATACGTTTCAGCCATTTGTTACATCCGATGTACAAAGGACCCAGATCCTCATTACTGCCTTCGGGTTCGTTCTCTTTCTTTTGATTAAGTTGCAATGATTTTGATGGAGATGCAATACTGTTGTTATGTGCAACATCATTAACATGCATATTCTTTCTACCAATTAGAATCTTTTCTAAACAAATAAACAACAGCTGCAACAATCATCATAACGTCACTTCTAGTGAATTATGCACAAGTATCAAGCAAAGAAATACACAGATGCTACAGCGTCTATTTTTTTTTACCTTGTACTAAAAATGAAGAGGAGAAGAAATGATACAATACAATAAAGTGTCATATCGGCTAGAGGGTAAAAATACAAGATTGGAATAACAATAGTACGAGTTGTCCCTTGATCTTTTTTATTTTATTTTTGCCTATCAAACTACTCTATTTATATCACCATTCGTTTATGATTCCTACCTTTTGGCCTTGAATACTAGCTACATATTCTGTGCAACAACTTTATAGCTAGATCCATCCTATACTGTATATAACTGCTTTATCCTTTTTTTTCCTTATTTCTTCTTTTTA
The DNA here is from genome assembly GCA_025331435.1 of Choanephora cucurbitarum. Lineage (NCBI taxonomy): Eukaryota > Fungi > Mucoromycota > Mucoromycetes > Mucorales > Choanephoraceae > Choanephora > Choanephora cucurbitarum. The sequence goes on from JAIWNI010000070.1 coordinate 86,481, forward strand.
TGAGAAATGAGACACTTTTGTCTGTTAAGTGGATTTCCTTTCTGAGACAAGTTCTCTTTTTTTTTCATGGTGCATTGTTTGTCTTTCTGTGTTTGTAGATAAAAGGAGAAAAGTGCTACGTTTGATTCACATCTATTACACAACAGAGTCTATTCGGCCTTAAAAAAATGATCTTGCTGACATTTCCTTTTAAATCTCACGAATACTATCTCTCGACCGTCTAACTCTAAGAGTTTACAGCAACAATCATCATTCTATGAGACAGGGACAAATGAGGCACAAAAACAAAAAAATGAGCCAGCAACTGTTGACTGTTTCGATGTTAAAAGAATTAATCACAAAAGAACAACCAAGCTAGAGCAACAAGTCAGAGTTTAATAGTGCATTAGACAACTCTGTCAAGACAGCTTAATGAAAGCTACAGAGGTTGCTTGTTAATGAGATATGACTTCAGTGGAATATAGCTGAGAGGAGGTTTTCTGCCTCACTTTGTTAGTGGGCAGGAGAGGGGCTTTTTGTGCGGCAAAATAAGCAGGTCAATGAATGGACGACATAGAGTTTGTTTTTCATTATCCTACCTTTGTGTTGACTCAAGTCAGTGGTTCTCTTTGTTATTGACGTCAAAAGGTGGAAGCGGAAGAGAAGAAGAAGGCGAAAGCTCAATGATAGACTGTAATGATTGGACATTCTTGTGAGACTTTTTTTTTCCTGAGTGCAAAGGGGAGGTTCCTTTTAAGTTGTTGGATCAAATTTTAACATAAAACAAGATGAAAACGAAAACTATTGATAGAGGTAGTAACAAGAAGGCACAATGGAATAACAATAGAAAAGAAAGATGCCAGATTGGTGTAATCACACAGAGCTCAACTACTGATTAAGTCTTGGATAAATGAAGCCATGATAGAACCCTTGGTAACGCCTTGTCAGTTTCAGCTGCAATACAAGGTGGCAGTAGAGAAATCAAATATTGGCTGCGTATTGATGGTATGAAGAAGGCTACATTACTCAATCATATTGTTTAGCTTGAACGCAAGAGACAAAAGCAAAGAAAAGATACATGCAGGCGAATTGTACTGGATTAGACATAGGCTATATATGGAATATTATATGGATAAGTTGCTCAATCAAGTTGATTGCAGACCTTTCTCTACTTATGCTCAGAGAAGAAGAGTGTTACTAGGAGGTGTGGCGTGCATAAATTAGCATATACTTTGTCGTTTTTGACAGGGCTGCAAGTATGAAATGAAATAAAGACTCGTTTGCTGGTGCATGATGTTTGCAACACAACTGATGTCAACAACCAGTCTTTATCGCTTTATAGAGTCTGATTAGACATGATTCTTTTGTTTGAATCGTTGAGTTGATTACGTACAGAACAAACCAAAGATGAAGAAAAGGCTAATTGGCTCACCCGTTCTACTACTGTTTCAATCGTGATAGGTTGCAGCTTATAACAGTGTATCACTATGTTTTTTTCTGTCTCTTACGACTCCCGATTAGTTTTCTACCAAAAAGACTTTTTTTTTTGCAAATAGCAGCCTTTTTTCATCTTGTTGTTTCTTTTTGTTTCTTTTCTGCTGCTCGCATCGATAACACAGCTAAAGGAATGGGCCGATTATTCTAAACAGTTGTATTGATAATCAATTGAAAGAAAAGATGGTATGTCTTTACCAAATAAACAGACATTCGTTCTCTCTTACTTCTACTTTTGCTTTCTCATAAGTACTGTCGCCGCCGCCATCATTCTCTCTTTTTATCACTCTGTCACTGTGCTCATAGTAATATGCAACACCCCTTTTTCTTATGTCGATTTTGATCGTAATTTCTTTCTTTTTGGGAACAATGATAAACGCTTTTTAAAGCCAGTTACAGAGCATGTGACTATGAGCTCATTCTGTCTCTTTTCCTTTCTGAAGCCTTTCAAGTCTCACTGTAACTGCTTTATCTTTTTTCGTATTCCACTATCGTATTCGCTATGACTTTGTGTTCAGGCATATTTTGATTTTGCATTTTGTACATGGCAAAATAAGACACTCACTACTTTATAGTTTTTGTCTTTCTTTATGATGAAAGCAGAAGAATAAGGTTGTTTTGGATTTTGCATGAAATAAGGTTTTTGGTGTTACACATCTCAGATTTTTTGTTCCTTTCATCATGCAAAATGAATTTTCTTCTTTTTGGAAAAAGCCTGAAAGAAAACAAAAAAGATTTGAACGCGACATGATTAGAAAAAAAACAGCTATTCCAAATAAACGATAATAGAACATACACGAAAAGCAATTTATATTCAAAGAAAAAGAAAAGTGTTTATACCATGGCTGGTTTTCAAAAAGGAAAAAATAAGAAAAAAAAAAGCGAAGCAGAACACTGAAGTTTGCTTTTTGTAATTGCTTCTGGTTGTGAAGAAGATTTTGAAGAAGCCAAGAAATCTCACGTAGGTTCTTTGAACAAATAGTGGCTTTTGATCCACACATGTCTTCAATATTTTGATTTGTAAGTCTTTCTTTCAATATTAAAATTTGGAAATAATCTCAATGATTTGTTTCTGCTTTATTTGAAGGATGATGAAATTGGAGATTCAATAGGGGAAGCTGTTAAGCAAACAAGCATTCTTATATGAACAACAGATCTAACAGCAGAGTAGAGGGAACTCGCTCAGCAATGAAAGGTTATATTGGCTCTTCTAAAGACAATCTGGGTCCAGTGACTGACAGAATTGATAAAAGGTACAAGGTAAAGGTAAGTTTCACGACAAGTTTATAGCTTATAAGTATCGCTGACTTCAATTCTGAAGGAGGACTACCGAAAGCCTTAAATGGAAAGAGAAAGCATGTCCACTACTGTTTCTCTTCTTGCCAATGAAATCAATGGTATGCTCAAGCCTGTAGAGCAATCACTAAATTTGCACTGATCAAAGTAAAGAATCAATGAGTCAAAAGACTAAACGAGAAGCAAGAAGGTATATTGAGTCCTGTCTGCTCTTGCTTTGTCAAGGTGTGTAAATTGACCTGCCGACACGAGCTAGTGAAGTGTGTCGAAGAGCACGGACAAGTCAAGCTTGACTTGGTTCATCCTAGATGGCCCATTTGTTTCATAAACGAAGATACTTATGATAAATAAACATTTACAAGTTCGCTACTATAGATTAACACTTTTACTAGTGCAAAAAGCTGGTCATCCTGAAGCCAAAACAATTACTGAAAGAAATGTCTCAACAAAATATCAAAATGTCGTTCAAAAAGTATTTTCCAATGAGTACGAACACTTGCAAAACCAATTAGACGAAGTCTTGATGAGCAGCAAGACATAACAAGAAAAACAAGACATGCTTGATTGTATGGATGAGCTTATTGAAAAATTAGCTCCGAATGATATTCGCAAGGCGAAAGGACCTACTTTGGCAAGTGTTCACAAAGGATAGCCAAAACTTTCAAAAAAAAATTGGTATTGAGACTGCCAAGGAAACGTTGAGGGAGGTTGATAAAGATAAGAAAAGAAAGAGGGAAGAGAAGGCAGAAGATGAGCGAGAATGAAAAGATAAAAGGTATGTTACTCGCTAATACTCTAGCGCCTACTAACTCGTATCTAAAACGTGTATCATCAGTAAAAGTAGAAAGAAAAGAGGTGTAGGAAAGCCAGAGTGATGATGCATCGTTGAAAGTTCAAGAAAAGCAGTATCTGTCTCTTATCGAGCAGATACATCCATCCATAGAAAAGAATTGGTATACTGTTGTCATCAGTGTATGTGGCGATGGATTCTGTATTTTCCAAACTCTGAGAGTGCAGCTGTATGGCAATTGAAGAGGAAGTTCTGAAAGGTGAAGATAATGATGAGAGACTTTCTCTTGACAATGGACGAAGGCAAAGACGAAAGCATCGGCTTTTACAGGAAGCACTTGAAGAGGTTCATAGACTACCCAAAGCTAAAGTCAATCGTTTATTTTGATTTACGAGCCAAAATTGATTGCAAAAAAAAAAAAAAGGTTGACTAATCACTCAGCAACGCAGGTCAAGACGATTGGTTTACCTTGCCAGGATGTGCACAGTTAGCCGCTGGTGTGTTCCAAAGGTTAGTAACTACATACGTCGAGAGAAAGTACATGAACACACCACCATGTACTTTTGTGCCCATACTCATCAAGCAAGAGACAAAGAGATGCCTCTACTTATGAAAAAAGCAAATGACAACCATTTCATTACTTTGAGCATGAAAAGAGGAATCAAACCGACTTGGACATTAGTCGCAAGCGAGTATGTATGAAAGTGCATGTGAGTCTCTTGGTATTTCTCCCAACTTTAAGCGCACTTTCTGGAATCACTACTTGTTTTGTTAAGGATAAAAAAAAAGAGTCAAGTAAGATTACATTGGATCACTGCTAATCCCTCTTACTAATGGCAGTTGAAGACAATAACAAAATACCTTTTTTTTTGGGCTAGACGCAGCCTTTCTCTCTTTACTTTATGTTTGCTCTTTATTTTGTTCACTCATACAAAGAACCAACTCACTTTTATCTAAGTAAACTAGCTTATCATCGGATTCTCAATCCATGACAACAATGCCTGATGGAGTGTTAGACGCAATTGATTACTAGCATAGCTAAGACATTTTCATACACCATGACCTATAATACATGAGCCGCTAGAGTGCTTTACGGGAGTGCGCCAAGTATTCACCTATTTTTCAGAACCTCCTGTCAAGATTACACTTGTATTTTGCAGGCTCTTGCGTGGCTCAGTAATAAATCTATAAAAACGTTTGACATCTGAAAACCAATGATTAAAGTAGCGTTTTTTCTCAATACTCTTTATCTGTTGATTAATTCATGATTTGAGGCTTGATTGATGCTATTCATGGATTGATTACACAGGTTTGTGTACATAGGTTTTATACGACACTGATATGGAATTGTGAATATTTGATATTGGTTGAGTATAGAAGAGAATGTGGATAAAAGATGGGCAAGATGAGAGAGAATAACAGTGCAAGAAACAAAAAATGAAGAAAATGAATTGAATGATCATACTGGCAACATGGATCATGGCAGCCATTCAGTGGAGATCCATCTCGGTTTCTGCGCAGAGCAATCCTAAGAGCCTTCTTGTCTATGCATTAGTACAATCATCTATGGACAAGTGAATACATAATTCGTTTCAAGAACTATGTCTGATAACAGAACTACCATATTGCCAACATGAATCAAACACCTTTTCTCTTTCTATTGCACATCGGCTTTCTGTAAAGGAAATGCTTCACCACGAGTATCTTAAAAAAAAAGTGGTTTATTTTTGGCTTTATTATAGACATTGTATGATGACACTTTCATTAGGGCTTTCTTTGATTATCTTCTCCATCTGTATCACTGGATACATTTACCATCGATGTTTACCCATTGACATTTTTTTAAGCCTTGCACTGTTACATTGTATACTGTGAAACGATTGTTAAATGTTATACCAAGCTCAACATAAAGTGTATTTCGCAACACATCTGCCATGTATCTTATAATGAAAGAAATGCTTGCCAGACTTACTGTATGCTGCAAGAGTAAAGAACAATCCTACCTTTTCTTTCAATTGACTAGGCATAATCAATCTTGTCAGTATGTCACTCTTAAACACATGTGTGTTATGAGTACAGTAAAAAAGAACGGTTCTCAAGTAACACACATGATCAACTTATAAGCAACAGCTCTATTCGCTCTGCAACATGCTATTCTTAGACATCAATATAGTCTAATAAGCCGCCTCTGTTCACTACATTAGCCATTTTTCTCAAGAAACGATACATAAAAGAAAAGAAAAGTGTTCTGTAAAGATTTATTGAAGCATGTCTTGAAATTGACAAAAGCAAGGGAGAAGGGTTTTAGAACACAATAGATAGTGAATTCTTGATATAAAAAAAATTAACTCGGCCAAATTATGGCTTTGTATGTCTTGAAAGCTATAGGATAAGAGAAAATCCCCCCCCCCAAAAAGAAAGTTCCTACTAAGGCATTACATAAGAAACTGCTTTCCAAGAAAGGGAAACAGAACTGAGATGTAAATCATTCATCCGATTTTTTTTTCTTTCTTTTTCTTTTTCTTTTTTCTCTCTCTCTCTCTCTTTATTTGTTTATAACATGTCAAATAACCTAAACATACCCAATTTACACCCTTCAATAAGAGATCTGGATGAACAAGAATTGAGTGGGTCCTTTAAGGATCGATTCGATGATTTTGTTGGATCTTATTCAAGAGCTTCTATGATGCATATGGCAGAGAATGTGATGGTATCAGAAAGGGTAAATGTCATTCATTGTGTTCTGTATAAACCATACTAAAGCCATTGTTAGGATGAAGAAGATACTCTCTCTACTTATTCATCCAATCAAAGGTAAAAAAAAAACGCTATTTCATTTACTATACTGAGTGTTCAATAGAAGGAATTCAGAAGGCACATTAAGTGAACAAACACCACTTTTGCCACCATTGAATAAAGTCAATACATGCCAGAGTGTGATGACTGTAGGTGATAGTTATCATACTTCACCACAGATCAAGAAATCTTCCTTTCTACAGAGTATTTTCAATTCCATCAATATCCTGATTGGTGTAGGTATCTTATCTCTTCCGCTGGGTTTTAAGGTAAAATGAAGAGAGAGACGAATGAGGGGGGGTTTTGTTATTCACTTAAACCATAGTGTTCTGGTTGGATCATCAGTCTGATTGTCTTTTGTTTCTGCTTTGGTCTCACAAACTATACAGCCAAACTGTTGGCTAAATGTCTAGACAAGGATCCCAATTCACGTACTTATGGTGATATGGGAGCCATGGCATTTGGTGTGAGAGGCAGAGTGTTTATTTCATTCCTTTTCTTGACTGAACTAGTGACATGCAGGTAAGTGTGTTGATGGTAAGATGAATCTAGTCTAATAATAAATCAGTGTGGCACTTGTTGTCTTGTTGTGTGACGGAATTGATAGTCTATTTCCTGGTCAAAATCCATTTTTGATCCGTGTCATCTCATTCGTCATCTTGACGCCTACTCTATTTATACCTATTCGCCACCTATCCTATACCAGTCTGTTGGGTATCTTGAGTGTCTTTAGTCTGTTTGCTGTCATTGTCTATGATGGTCTCTCTAAACCAAATGCACCAGGTAGTTTACATGAAATGGAGGTAAAGTAGAAAGAATATATATAAGAATAGGAGATGACTTATAGTGTGTGTGTGTATTAGCCAACAGCTACTTTGTTTCCTCAGGCTGACTCAAATGTACCCCTTAGTTTTGGTTTAATTATGGCAGGATTTGCAGGTCATGCAGTGTTTCCAACTATCTATCGTGATATGAAACATCCAGAAGAATACAAAAAGATGGTCAATTTCACTTATATCGTGACAGCCACTGTCTATTTGGCAGTTGCTGCTTGTGGTTATGCCATGTTTGGATCATCTACTATGCAAGAGGTATAATCTATACTATATCTTATTGATACGTGAACTAAATAACATTAAAAAATAATAGATTACACAAAACCTTGTATTAGTACCCGAATACAACAAGGCCTTAAATCGTATGGCTGTCTATCTAATTGCTCTCAACCCAATTGCCAAATACGGTCTGACCTTAAATCCTGTTGTCCTCAGTTGGCAAATGAGTCTGTTGCCTACCCTAGAGCACTGGTCAAACAAGGCCAAATGGACAGTCAAGTGCATTGGTATTCTCATGACATCTGTGTTGATTATCACACTAGCGACTCTTATTCCTAACTTTGACAAGGTCATGTCATTGCTGGGTGCACTCTTTTCTTTCCTGATATCTGGTATTTTCCCTATCTTTTGTTATCTGAAACTATTCAAACTTGGATTTTGGGAACGCGTCATGAATATGATATTGGTATCAATAGCCATTGTGATGGGAACAGTAGGCACTATCAAGAGTTTTATATAGATTTTAATTAATCCAATGATTCAAATCATCAAAATTAGTGTTGTTAGGATCATTAGGGTGAGGGTTTTGGGAATACAGGATGGTAGAGGGATGTTGTAGCACAGGACTGGGTGATGCTTGTGATGTGCGAGCAGAGGGTGGAGATGATTGTTGAACACTTTGTAATTTACTATACAGTTCTTGTTGAAATCTTTCTCGAAACAGAGGTGATATGGTCATCAGTAAGCTTTCCATACTTTCAAAAGGTGTTTCCAAATGAGCTTGTACTGTCTGAGCTGTTGAAAGTGCTGAATCAACATGGCTAAGTGGTGAACAAGAAGTGACCTATCAGAGTTATAAGTCGGTCTTTTTTTTTTGTATAGAGAGTGTTACTCTTCAGTACCTTATAGCCCTGATCAGTCACTTCTACAATAACCATAACACCTTCAAGTAAAGTAAGATCAAGTCGACCGAGATGGTTTACTTCGTCACGTACAAACACAGTAGCTGAGCCTGGTACTATGCCATAATCAAATTCGCGTGTGATAGCATCAAGTTCTGCACTGAGTGTACTAAATCTCATGATATGTATAAATAAGAGAGAGAGAGAGAGAGAGAAAAAAAGAAAGGAAAGATAGGGCTGTATTTCAAAAAAAGCTTATCCTTTGAATGACCGAATTTGTCCATGAAGGTAACCTATATTCATAAATAAATCAACCGTATGTTAACTAATATAGAACATGTACTCTAAATGACAACCATGGCTTATATAGTTTCAAAGTCATGAATAGAATAAACGGTAAGACCATCATTGTATTCCGATTTATTTTAAATTGTACAGTAGGGTAATTGACGACAATAAATACTTTATTTCACTAGACTAATAAGATGCTTGTTGTTGTTGTTGTTGTTGAATGGTATCCTTGGCTGCTCTTATTAAAGGAACCAATGTGTACAATGGATCAGCTTTCCTTAAGAATGGGTGTTTCAGTAAATCTGCAGCACTGGGTCTAAATGCTGGATCCACTTGCAAGCACAAGAACAAAAAGTCCTTAAAGATGTCACTCAGAGTTTCAGGGCTCTGAAGTTCAGGTGTACCATTGTTGGCAATCAGATAGAGTGCCCTTAGAGGATTCTCATTTAAATAGGGTGGTTCACCTTCAATCATCTCGATAGCCAGGATACCTAATGACCAAATATCCACCTTTGAATCATACGCTTTACGTGTAACCACTTCAGGTGCCATCCAATAAGGTGTACCCACCAAGGTTGTTCGTTTTGATTGAGCTTCATGCAATTGAGCACAGAATCCAAAATCGGCTGTTTAAAAAAAGAAAATAAGCAAATCATACAAAAATGCAACCCTCTTTAACTTACTGAGTTTAATATCACCTCGCATACTTAGCAATACATTATCTGATTTGATATCACGATGAATGACACCATTAGCATGTAAATGCTTCAGTCCCTCAAGTACTTCTTTACAAATAGCAGCAATCTGTCCTTCCATCATCATATTACAGGTCACTACATCTGTCAGACTACCACCCTCCATGTATTCCATGACCACCCAGAGATCGCCTCTCCAGAGATAGGATTCAATAAAGTTGACAATGTTCTTTGCCTTACTCTCTTTCATGACTCGGATCTCATTGATGATCAGTTCCTTTTTGGGTTGTTTCTCTAGGTTCATCTGTTTGATGGCCACTGGCATGTTATCCCCCAATTGATGATGCGCAATAAACACACCACCTGAGGCACCTTGGCCAATCTTGATCATGTTGGTATAGACCTGAAGTGGATCTGAATTGATACAGAGTTCCTGAAGGTGTTTCAGTACTTGTTCATCACTCATACTGCGTTTCTCTTCTTTTGGAGGTCTTGATCGTACTGTGCCTGGTGGGGCATTGTAGAGTAGATTGTCTGTCCGTGTGAGTTCTGGTAATTGTTCATGATGTCTGAATTCTTCTCCAAGTGAAGCTGTTGATTCTGAATTGATAGAATGGATATCATCTATGTATTCTAATAGGATGATCAGTTTATAAAAATAAAAAAAAATAAGATATCAAAGCCACTTTACTATCCTCTAATTGTTTGGATGATGTCTGAGTTAAATTGAGATCTTTTGTTAGGATAGGCTTTTCATTACGCACCATTGTATCTGACGCCTATTGAAATATGAGACTATTGCTTTCTTTATTCTATGATACTTACCATGGATGAAGTAGAGGCTGTTGGCATAGCAACTGTTGTCTTGGCCAACAAATTATCAGATTTCGATTTGGTGATACGAAGGGATGAAAATCGTCTTAGAGCTTTACTTTTTATAGATGACGACGATGATTTTCTATCGTGTGGATCTGGTTGTTGTGGTATTTTGGCCCATACATTATCCTGTATCTTCTCTTGTGTATTACCTCGAAGGAATTCAATTGCATGAATGACTGCCTAACATGTTGTCAAGAATACAGTACAGAATGATACCCATTTGACTTACCTGAGGATTGTTCTCTTGTTCCTGCCTTGTGATACCACTCTGTGTAAGCAAAAGTTGCCATTCTTTTGGGAGACCTGTGAATTCACCTGTAATTGGATCGAATCCGACGTGTGTGACATGTATTGTATTATAAGGTGTAGAAATATCCATAATAGGCTGTTCAGACACATTCGGTTCAGTCATATTACTCTTGGTTTGATAAGGTGGGTTGGTAGGTGAAAGGATATCTAAAGAGGGAGTTTAGTTATGGTGTGTATCACTTTTTTGTTATGATTACCATTGAAGTTGCCCATGAATTTATCTAAAACACCTTTTAGTTTAGGTCTTTCCCGAGATTTCGTGTCATTGGCAATCAAAGAGAATCGAGATGTTGATCGTAAAGAAGAACTGCTTGAATGTGAATCAAGACTGACTGTGGCTATTTTAGGAAGACCTGACATAAACGAAAGAAAGGATAAAAAAAAAATATAAAAAAGAAAAAAAAAGGGGGGGGGAAAGAAAGGACAGAAAGTGGAATAATTCAAAGCAGTACAAAAAAGATTAAATGGATAAGTTATTGATGAACATTTTCGGAAATGTTGTACTTCCACCTATTTTTTTTTATATATTTTTTAACTAGCCTAATCGATATGTAAAAAGAACAATAATTACCTAGAATGGAACAATGACCATAGAAACAATGGTTCAAGTTAGATAGGTTGTCACTTAAAGACAATGAGAGAGGAGTTTCTTAATCGACTGCAAATGAAGCGCGACTTTAACCACTTTCTTTTCTCCCGATATTCAAAGTCAGAGTCTTATTGTAGTGAAAGTAAGTTCTGTTTAGTCAAAGAGTTTCTTTTTTCTAAATTAGGATAGTATCCAGTATGACTATTGAGTGCAATTACATGATTTATGATTTCAATTGAATTAAAGCCCTCTCTTTATTCCATTAAAATCACAAAATAGATCGACTGATTCAAAGTGGTTTAGATGAGTTTTAAAAAATATATATAACACCACTTTGAGTGAACAAACAAATTTATGCTTTAAGAAAAAAAAAAAGTCAGTCGACCTTTTTTTTTTTGTGCATATATAAGCTATCTTTATTTTCTATTTTTTTTTTAAACTTATTTTATTATATCATGCTTACTGACCAAAAGAAAGAACAAACTCACTATCGTCGTCGTCGCGTATTGATTGGCTATGATCATACTCAGGTATCCAATGCAGCTATGGAATGGATTGTCTATAACCGTGCTATCTTTCCCGAAGATGATATCACACTCTGTATTATTGTGAATGATGATGCTATTGCTGTTGAAGGAACCTTTGGTCTTGAGTCCTCTGTGGCTGGCCTGGCTGGGTGGATGGCAGATAGTGTTCATGATTACCGAGAACGTATCATTCAGTTAGAACAGAAATCAAGAGATGCACTTGAAGCAGTAGTTCAATGGTTCTCAACCAAAGGAGTAAAGTATTGCTATTTTATTGAATGGGTTGTGTCATACTTATGTTATTTAGTTTAAAGTACAACCCAAAGTATTGAATGGGGATCCAGCAGAGACACTCAAGGATTATGCAGAAGTCAATAAAGTAGACCTGGTGATTGTGGGTAGCCGAGGATTAGGTTTCTTTAAAAGGTAATGTGGTATAACAAAAAGCAGCATAGTTCTGATTCTTTTTTTTTTTTAGACAACTCATTGGCTCTGTTTCTGATTACCTAACACATCATCTCAAGTGTTCTATTCTAGTAGTAAAAGAAGATACTGAAAGACAAGAAGAAACACATACTTCAGGATGATTATAAATAGGAATAAAATATACAGAGAGATAATTTTAAAAAAAAAAGAAAGTGTTTACTAGTCAAAATTGATATGCAGAAAGAAATAATAGAAAGAAAAAAGGTTGCAATAAAATGTATAGATAAATAATACAGTTACAAATGTCTTACATCTGTTGCTACAATTATTAGCAATTAGACAAAGTGCATGAATTTAGGATTGCTTGCATTCAGGTGCATTTTCACCTTTGGAAGCCTATCAATAACATCGAATGAGTCCCACAGTCAAATCTCTCTCTCTTTTTTTTTGTTCTAAACTTACAGTGGTAGTATCATCCTCATCATCATCATCTTCTTCATCCTCATCCTCTTCCTCATCCTCTTCCTCATCATCCTCATCTTCATAGTAATCATCCTACACATCACACATCAGTCACTCCCATCTTATTGAATAAACACACTACTTACATAATCCTCATCTTCATAATCTTCATATTGAAGAGCTTTTCCAGTGAAATAATCAACAGCATGTGGAATGATCTTATCCTTGAATTCTTCACCCATTTCATAATCAGCTTCCAACTTGGCATCTAAACCTTCAGCTTCTTCTTCATCAATCTCCTCTTCTATATCAGGAATGACAGGAGGACTGAAGAAATAGAAGAAGGAATTTGAAGGAACAGTACGCTTGACGACACGGGTCTTGTTGGTACCCTTGTGACGTTGCTTCTTTGTTTCAACAGTGACAGTCAAATCTTTACCTTCCTTCCAGTCAATAGTACAACCTTCAGCATGGTCATATACAAAATCACCGCCATAAGCATGGTCTTGATAGAAGTACGTCTTGGAAAGCACCTTGTTGGTGAAATAGTCGTTTTCTGAGAATTCAAACTCAAGCTTAAAGCCAGGTTGTTCCATATAAGACATACGGATATCTAACAAGTGTTTCAAAGCACCTTCATCTTCTTCTGTGATTGTTTCAACAATTTGAGGGTGGTTCTTCAAGAGAGTCAACCAGAATTCAGGAATACCCTTCGTTTCCTTTTCCTCTTCTGATTCTTCCTTTTCTTCCTTTTCGTCTTCTTCTTCGTCGTCTGATTCTTCATCTACTTTTTCACCTAAAGCGACTTCTTCATCAGTAGGTTCATAAGTACCACCAATGACTTGTGCACGCTTTTCATACAAAGGTCGATACAGTTCAAGGTATTTCTTTTCTAAGGCCAACACTTCTTCCTGGAACTTGTTTTCGAGTTCAGCATGTTTAGATTGAAGGTACTTGAGACCATGGAGACGACGCTTGACAGAGGTAGGCAATGACTCGATATAACCTGAGGGTTTACCCACCAAAGTACCTAATTTGCCTTGAAGCATACTCAAAAGAGCAGGGTTTCCAGTAAAAGCACCAGCCAAACCAGAAGCACTACTATCAGCTGAGCCTATTTTTGTGTTTTAATTGAAAACAATCCCTTTTTTTTTATTTTAGAATGCTTACCTTTCACGTTCATTGTTTCCATATCTTCAGAAATAGCAGGGACAGTAGGACGATAGGTAGAAGTGATAGGAGCAGGGTTGATAGGTGTGTTTTGTGGTGTGGGAGCAGTGAAGCTACCGTTCTTGTTCTTAATATCGACACCAGAAGCTTATTTAACTATTAGGATAACCGCAGCAGAATCTTGTTTAGTCTACTTTACCTGATTGTTGAGAATCCATTTTTTTTTCTCTTTTAAGCCTAATCAGTAACAAAAAAAAACTTTTTGTTGATAAAGAAAGAAAAAGAAGAAGAAAAATAGAAGAAAAAAAAATATTTTTATTTTGTTGCTCTAGTAAATCAATCGATGGAGTCAGTTGGCCAATGAGAATGCTTCTTTTTCTTTCTCTGACTGTTATTGTATCTCAGCTAAAGTGCGTTTTGGTTTCTGACTCTCTCTCTCTTGTTTCTTAGTGTAGATAAAGAGCATCTTCATTTCTGGGCTTATTGTCTATTTGGTTAAATAAGATAATGTCATTTTTTATGGTTTATGATGGTGTAGATGTCCTTTCTTTTTTTAATCCTTCCTAGGCTTTATTTATTTATTTTTTTTAAGCCATCAACTCTCAGGTTACACAACGACTAAATTGTTCTAACCAAACTTTCTTGAGAAAAAGAGTATGGCATCTATGCGTATTCTAACGATAAGCAAAGAAAGAGATTATATATGAGCATAGTGTGAGATAGACAAATTAGATAAAGACAAGTCTATTTTTTTTATTTGCTTTGTATCTTTTGTTATTACCTTCATATATAGGCAAGATACTTAGAAAAAGCAAGAGATATGGTTTAGCGATAGTTCTCTTTTTTAATGAGTCTAAAGCAAGGTTTCTTTTTTTTTTTTAAAAGTTAAACATGCATGAAGTTTCTTTTTCTGCCAACACATGTCTTGTCTCTTTCAAAGTGAATGAAATGACTGTGTAGTCACGAATAGTACAATCTATATGCTCACTATGTTATGTATAGGAAACAATGGGGTTTAGTTGATAGTAAGGTGCATTTAAGTTTGAATGATACAATGAGAAACTGTTCTCTATCTACCAATAAAAATGAACCTCGCATTAGCTCAATCTCTTCCATGTTTAGAGCGCAAATTTGTTTAGAATGGATCTCTTGTGTTAATTGAATCTAATGTACATGCTAATCAAAGTACGACATTTCTCATGTTAGGCACCAATAACCACAGACAACAAAAAAGGACAAAGAGCTCTTCTCCAATAGATGATTCTGACTCATTTGGATTTTGAATACTACCATGATTGTAAAAGCATCACACGCCTCTTCATCATCAGGCATACCATCTTCTGAACAACTCCAAAGCATCTTTTTTTTGGCTCTTGAAGGTATCTCTTCTAGTTTCATATCAAACTATACGGAAGAGAATGAATGTGACACGAATGTTGTCATGTTGTCTTACTTTTTCCAAAAAAAAAAAAATACACTTTAATCCTATAGTCTTACAAGCTTACTTTTGCAATCATTATCTGCTGAACTCATGGTTATTTCATTTAAATCTTCTTCTTTCTCTCTATCAAGAATTGTGTAAAGTAACCACTGGATGTAATATGAGAAAATCTCTTTACTGCATATGCACTTTTTCCCGAATATAGGTGAAGCTTCGGATTCAAAGATAAAGGAAAAGAAGAGGAGGAACTAGTGTATTAGCTTTCTCTCTCTCTCTTCTTTATGTCTGCATACTCTAATACTCTTCTTTACATTGTATATATATGTATATACCTTGGCTTAAGTATCATGATACCTATAAATTCAACTGACCAACTACCTCGGGATTAGCTGGTAGCCTTCATTTGTATCATACTGTGAAATAGAAACAGAAATACAAAAAAAAAAAAAGATGACTTTTGTCCCTAAAGAATGATTTTTCTAAACACCTATAGGCTAAACACCACAAGTCAATCATATAAAGAGATCTATCTCTTTCTCTCCTGTTATTGAACAATCAAGAAGAAACTCTCAAAAGGAATGAGGGTAGTATTTGAGTATAGAACGAGTCATTATAACATTGGCTACTCTTAAACAAGACAACTGCTCCAGTTTGACTAGGATCGAACTCAGCAAAGACTTGATCATTCTATCAGGTACATCAATTCAATCTATAGTTCACTAAGAGCAAAAAAAAAAGTATGAACTTTATGCCCGAGATATCTTAAAGGAAGGGTCAAACTCTATCCTTGTTCTGATTTATTGTTTACGCTACTGCTTGAAACAGCTAATTTTGCTTAAAAAAGTAACAGCAACTCAGCCCCTCCTTTTTTAGTCAAGTTACTCAAATCAACAATGCAGGTTCTCTAAGAGAATATGGAAAAAAGGGTAAAGAATCTGAATTTATCATTGGCTTATAGTCTGGCTCTAAAGAAGAAGAAAATTGCTAGTACTTTCGGTCACTTAATTCGATGAGTAACAAAAGATGGACAAGAGAGACAGAGAGAAGAGGGTGCAACTATCTAAATTCTGCTTCTCTCTCTTTTTTTTTGTCTGCTTTTTTCTTATTTTTTTTTTATTCGCTTTGTTTCCTTTTTTTTTTTTCTTTAACTTTCCAAAAAAAAAAATGCCAGGGAATATAAGTCAGGACATGAAGACAGTTGGGTTGATATTCACTAGAAAGAAAATTGAACGTTCAGGCTTTATTGGTTTGGAAGACTATGCACTGTAAAGTAATGCTAGAGCACATAAGAAACACTCGAAACAAGAAAAACCTAACTTTTTGTTTTGTTTTGTTTAGAAAACGAAATCTTCGAGTCATTCACATTGACCTGAACATGCCAATCGAAGAACAAGGTGAACTCGATCTTGTTGTGCACAAAATGACCGATCTTGTAGCAAAGATAGAACGTGGTGATAAAGAGGCAGCAAGACTATACCAACAATTCATTGTAAGTATATGGATCAGTCAGGAACAAGTTGGACTAAGACACATAGAAAAGGATTATAGCAAAAGACATCCTGAAGTGATTGTGATTGATACCTGGCCCAATATCGAGAAAGTCTTGGATAGAATGTTATTATACCATCATACAAAGACATGTGCAGCTAAAGACACGATAGGTAAATGATGAGTGGAAGATGATTGGCAGTCTGTTAACACTCAAAAAAAAAAGAAGGAGAACCTCTGTTTTATGTACCCAAGAGTATTGCTTTAGATTCAATTAGACATTGGGGAAATACCATCGACATCCAATTCCCGGTAATAACCTAGTTTATACATCAGATAAAGATGGGCTGACTTTTTTTTTTTATGAATAGGCCATGTGTAAACGTAGAACAGCATGTTCTTCTACTGAAGCACATCAGATGACATTAATACCTTCAGAACGAGGCATGCTTCAGCTTCAGAAATATTATGGCGATGAGGATTCAGTCATTCTTCAAGAGTTTATTCAACATGATGGTGTGATTGTCAAGGTGTATGTGGCCGATGGACAAATTACGGCTTCAACACGTCCTTCATTTAAGAATCTGGATCAAACAGGAGGTAAAGAAAAGAAAAAGGGTAGAAGGAGTGTATTTGACCGTTCTAGTGTTATAGAGGTAGTTCATTTCGATAGTCAGACATTACCAAAACACTTTGAAACAAAAAACGAACTCTCAGATGGCCTAGACAGAGTATTTCTGAGATCAGATCCAGAGGACATACATCTCCATAAAGAGGCATTATTGGATATGGATAGATTACAGATGATTGCAGACAGCTTATACCATCAGCTGGTAAGTAGATCACATTTATGCTTCATATTGATTCGGGGCTAAACATTTTTCTTGAAAGGGACTGACTTTTTTCGGTTTCGATGTATTATTGCAAGCACAGACAAATGCTTATTATGTTGTGGATGTCAATTATTTTCCAAGTAAGAGTTGATTTTGGATTTGAAATGACTTAAGGGCTCACTCATTCTTCTTAGGCTTTAAAAATGTGGATAACTTCCACTCTATGTTTGTAGATATTCTTAAAAGACGATTAGCTCACTAATAAAGAGAAATTGTACATGTTAAAATCAATAGTGTTAAACTCTCTAAGATGACTGGTTTATATAAAGACTTGCTTCCAGTGAATTACTTGATATTACTTTAAATTGTCTTCTCAAGGGGCAATTACATTTTGACATAAACATAGATTCAGGAGAAAAAAAAAACATTATTTTTTATTTGAAACAAGAAAAAATGAATTTTCTTAGTTGGCAGCAGCAGCGGCTCTACGACGGTCACGTTCTTCAGTGATAGAGAGCTTGATACCCTTACCCTTGGGGAGAGAGATCATGGGCTTGTTACCTTGACCAATGATGAAGACGTTGGAGATACGGGTAGCGAAGACACGGTCCAAAGAGTCCTTGACGTGGACAATTTCGAAACCACCAATGTGACGTTCACGGTGAACAATTTGACCAACACGACCAATGTTACGACCACCAGTGATCATGACGACGTTACCAACTTCGAACTTGACGAATTCTTCGATCTTACCGGTTTCGATGTTGAAACGGATGGTGTCGTTAGACTTGATCAAAGGATCGGGGTAACGGATGGTACGACCATCGTGGGTGGTGATGTAAGGGATACCCTTAGCACCAACAAGGACCTTCTTAACCTTACAGAGCTTGTACTTGGCTTCTTCATCGGTAATACGGTGGACAGCGAAACGACCCTTGACATCGTAGACAAGACGGAAGTTTTCACCGGTCTTTTCAATGGAGATGACATCCATGAAACCAGCAGGGAAGGTGGAGTCAGTACGGACCTTACCGTCAACCTTGACCAAACGTTGCATGAGGATAGATTGGACTTCACGACCGTTAAGAGCGTACTTGAGACGGTTACGGATGAAGACGATCAAAGGAAGACATTCACGGGTCTTGTGGGGACCGGAGCTAGGCTTAGGGGCATAGTTACCCAAAAGCTTGTCAAGCATCCAGTGCTTGGGGGCTGCCAAACGCTTCATGTGTTTCTTGGGACCACGAGCCTATATAATGATCAGGATGTTAGATTGCTTGTGTTTAACATGTGTCATCCAGCCATTTGCTTTCATCATCCATCCATCGAGTATTCATTCATTTCTTCTGTTCATCAATACAATAAACGGATATACATCGACTGTGATGGTGATAGGTTATGGCTGGAGTGTTGCTTTGCATACCATTGTGATATAATTATCAAAGGGATCAAAAAGGAGGATTCAATCGCTTAGGTTGCTTCTTGAGGTTTATGGCTAACTTCCAGGCGCTCCGAACCAGTGGCTTGGTCGCGAGCTCCGCTTAAAAATGAGTGAAATAGCTTCATAAGCGCACTACGATTCTGCATAGTGTGTCGATGATGGCTACTCAATAGTAAAAGAAGAGAGACATCATGTTTTTATTTCGAGGCCTCTATGCAACCTATTGTTTACCTGTTTAGGCTACGAGTTTCATTTGGAGAATGAAACGGAAACTCTTTTTTTTTTTCTTGCCACTTGGATCAAAGGCTAAAAATCATCTGTATTGTTACTATATTGCATAACAGCTTATTTCGTTGCAAATTCAATAAGCTAGACTAGAGGATGGATTCTTCAAATAAATCGATTAATTTTCTAAAGAGCCAGCTACCGTGTATATTTAGTAGTTGAGCTACTTCAATTCAACCATCAGCACCAAGGGCTAACGGCTAATCAAGATATGTTTCCTCGTCTTCTTTTTATTCTTTCTAGTCAATTCATTGCAGTTACAAATCGCTGCTGGTGCATTACTTTTCTTATGTTAGTGTATGACTATAAAGGCGCATTTTAGTTAACTAAATCCCCTCATTCATAGTTAAAACAACTTTTTGACCTATCAAGATGCCAAAAAAAACCCCCCAAGAAGATTGATGTGTCATTATAAAAGAATTGTTTTGACTTCTATACTTCAATCAGCTATGGCTCTTGCTAAATCCAAGAGTTTTCCGAGAGCTCGTGATGCAACGAATAACTATAGCCTGTTGCTAAAGCTATTGTCAAAAAAAAAAAAAGAAACAAATTGCTTAGATAATTTCGACGCATGAATGATTTTTTGAGTAAACCTTTAAAACCTCTATCAGACTATTAAGAGGATAACATGGGCCATAAAAAGAATAGATTAATTCATTCTTCTCCAAAGCAAAAAAAAAAAGAATGGAGCTCTCATTTGAAAGATGAACAAAACCAAAGACAAATTTACACTAACAATTTTGTCTATTGTTCAATTTGGAATCAGCTATAAGCATGTGCCTTGTTACACACTATGCTGTGAAACAGGTACAATTAATTTTTCAAATCAAGACAATTCAGAGGCTGCTAAATGACATCAAGCTAGTTCAAACAGGCTTTTCTAATGCTATCACTTAGAACAAAGGTTGAACCTGCTTTGCCTAGTCATATTCTCATATTGAGTTATCGTTCATCCAAGAAAATGTAGACTTGAAAGAAAAAGAAAAGTTATATGAATTCGTTTAAAGCTTTCTTCATTTCATGGTTTGCAAAGGAAAGAGAAACATGCTCAGTAGAAAGTGGTAGGACGCTTGGCAACGAAGAGAGCACGGTGCTTCTTGTCGACGTTGGCAAGACGATGAGGCAAGGGGAAAGTGAGCTTGGGAGTCAAGAGTTGCTTGATGTATTGACGACGGACATCAGCATTGTTGACTTCAGCAACACGAATGATTTGAACAGATCTGAAACGAGCACGGTGACGGGCAGCCATATCTTGGTCTATGATACAAAGTCAGCTTATATGCATACACTTTTATAGAGGTCACTTACAGCATTGCTCAACAGCTTCAACACGACGCAAGGCACGGTATTCCTTGTACATGTTGTGAGTACCAGAACGAGAATCGTAACGAATCCAGATACCAAAGTTCTTGATTTGTTCAGGGCGCTTTTCGTGAATCTACAATAACAATAAGCAAACTAAAGTTCTATTGATTGATCTTTCGATAGTTACTTCGTTGACCGAGACGATTTCACCAGCAGCCTTCTTGACCTTACGGAGCTTCTTCAAGAAGTACCAGAAACGAGACTTGGCAACGACAACATTGGGAGCGAAGACACGCATACGGAAGAGCTTGGGAGCAACTTCTTGAGCTGAGGGGAGCTTACGGCCAACAACCTACAAGTTGTATGTGTGTGTGTGTGTGGGCGTGTGTTAGGAGACACTCTTTGTTGATTTTGTAAAATAAAAGAACTTTACTTGGTATTCGTTATACTGTTTGTTTCAGAGAGAAAAAGAATATTGGCATTAGCATCGTGTTGAAAATAGTACAGCAAATAGGAAACAACAATAGAAGAAAGAGACAGAAGTTAGGATTTGAATTGGATGTCAAGTGCTCAACACATAAGGTGACGAAGAAACGAGTTTTGCTTTGTTGTCTTTAACAATTGTCGCTTGCCATTCCTCTTTTTTTTTAAAAAAAAAAAAATAATGCTGACTGGAAAAAAAAATAGATAGGCGTCGGTTGTATAAATGCATATGTCCATAATGTATATTTATAGACATGATTTTTTTTTTCTTTGGCAATAATCCATCCATCCATCCTTGATAAAGAAAATGAAAATAACTAGTGTCTATAGCACATCAAAATAATCGCCTCTTCTGCCTCTCTTCAGCTGTTAGCTTTGCATGAATGTGCTGATGCTTACTCTGCAAACCATCTTGTCCTTCCGTTCAAACGATAAAGAGAAAGATCGACTTGTGAGGTAACATTCTGCTGGATTTTTTCCTCGGACAGTGTATCAAATTTAGAATTCAGCTGCTTTCTTTCTTGGTTTTAGAGAAGTAATGGGCTCATACGGTAGCATTTCAACAAACATTTGGTCTATGTCTATTAAATTATAGGCTGCCTAATTTCTTTTTTGTACCGATTGCATCTTCTTTTGATTGAGCAGGCTTCATTTGCTACGTACTTCAACTAGATAGGTTTGAACATTATTCTTTAAGAGTTATATAGATCACACCTACTTACTTTCCACTTGACACAATAATACAATGAAAAAGTCAGCACAGGCATGACGGAGACATTGAATGAGACAAAAAAAAAGTCTACTTGGGGCATATACTGACTTTGTTTAGAGGGACACAACAATATCCTCGCTAAAAAAAAAAGCTGGGTTGCCTAAAGACATTAGAAAGCGTTCAAAAAAAGGAACCCCAAGTGCATTGCGATGGTTCTTCTTATAAAGAAAAAACAAACGGATCTTTTTCTTGCTTGTATCGCATTTCAAATTGTCTAGAACAATTAAATTTAAAGGCTCGAGACATCTTGAAATGAATGTACTTTATGAGCATACTGTAAGCCAGAGATGTATTAAATGAATCAACATCAGCATTGCCTTATAAAATTGAAATTTTACCATGACAAACACCTTATCTCTTAACAAGATAAAACTTCATGTGATGCTGAAGCTTTGTAAACTCTATATTATGACAAAATAATTCAATTTCTGGTTTCTGCTTAAAAGCCAAATATAAACCTAGTTGAGCACTTTTGATGGAATCTTAAGAAAGGGGAGCGGGAGCAAAGTTGCAAGGTCTCCGACATCAAAAAATACCTAAGTAGCCTAAGAGAAAAGCTGTTGTAATCAACAAAGTTGAGTCAATGAGCATCTGATATGTCCTCTCATTAACAGCATAAAGGGCAGGTGCTAAATAGTTATAGAGGGTACAGGTTATCTCCGCAAGATAACGAACTTCATGCTAACAAAGCAAGCTCTTTAGTACTACACTGCTGAAAATATATACGTTTGGAGAAAACCTTAATGTAATGAAAGTTTTCTTCTTCTGGCCATACAATTGCACTTAAAGTTATCACATTTCAAAACCCAAAATCCGAATCAAAAATTTATGTCTACTACTAATTGAAATTTGTAACTAAAAGAGGCAGCTTCAAGCGGAG
Organism: Choanephora cucurbitarum; assembly: GCA_025331435.1. Classification (NCBI taxonomy): domain Eukaryota; kingdom Fungi; phylum Mucoromycota; class Mucoromycetes; order Mucorales; family Choanephoraceae; genus Choanephora; species Choanephora cucurbitarum. The sequence continues at coordinate 109,069 of JAIWNI010000070.1, forward strand.
GAAAGTGTTTTCTTTTATTTGATTGTTAAGCTAGGCCGAGATTAATAGTTAACAGCCGTAAAGAACATTGCAGTTCTAGGCTGGTTCAGCAGTATCTGTGGTTTGAAAGGCCTAGTCTTTACCTCTTTTAGTATGATGACAAGCTTTAGCTTTATTTGATACCTCCTTATACTCGATCATGGTTGGGCAACCTACATTTCATCTACAAGCGTACCAATAGAGCAGTAGACTCAAAAACTGAAATTTAAAAAAGTGTGTCCAAATGACGATGCCCTCCCTTATTGTTTGTATTGGATTCGATTTAGGAAAAAAAAAAAGAAGAAAAGCTTTGTCTCTTTAAACTCTTTTTCTCTTTTTCTTTTTCCAAGTGATTTATGTCTACTTCTCATTCAAATCACTTCAAGTTCTCCGGTAAAAGTAAAAGCAAAAGTTCACTTAATTTTTCTTGTTGATGCACCGTATTTATGCTAAAATAAACGTTCCATCTGCTGTCTTCTTTTTTATTAGTTGGTGATGCTTTCGATTCGCTTCGAACAATACGCGTACCTGCCAAAGATGGCAGAAATGGCCAAGACATTCAACTGCAATACTCACATCAAAAAGTGATTGGCAATGGTTCTTTTGGTGTTGTCTATCAAGTTAAGTTGGCTCATTCAGGAGAAGATGCTGCTATTAAGAAAGTGTTACAAGATAAGCGTTTTAAAGTAAGTCGTCTATTTTTTTTTGTTTGATGGTATACTAAAAAAAAAGAATCAAATGACACAATAGAATCGAGAATTAGAGATTATGAGACTCATGAGCCATCCCAACGTATGCGGTATTAAAGCTTACTTTTATTCTCAAGGAGATACAAAGGTAATAGGAATAAAAGATTGGACGGAACAAATACTGATGTTAAAGGCTGGATAGAAAGATGAAGTTTACCTCAATTTAGTGATGGAATATGTACCCGAAACAGTCTATAGGGTGACTCGTCATTACACTAAAATCAAACAAGCTGTACCAATGCTGATTGTCAAGTTATACATGTACCAGCTATTCCGTTCATTGGCTTATTCACATACACTTGGCATTTGTCATCGAGATATTAAGCCACAAAACTTACTGGTTCATCCTGTTACAGGCGTTCTTAAATTATGTGATTTTGGCTCAGCAAAGATTTTGGTGGAAGGTGGAATGAATGTAGCTTATATCTGTTCTCGCTATTATCGTGCTCCCGAACTTATCTTTGGTGCTAGCTGCTATACATGCAGTATTGATATTTGGTCAGCTGGTTGTGTCATGGGCGAGCTGTTGTTGGGACAGCCCTTATTCCCGGGTGAGAGTGGTATTGACCAACTAGTAGAGATCATTAAAGTCTTGGGTACACCTACAAAGGAACAGATCTTGACTATGAATCCCAATTATACAGATCACAAATTCCCTTCGATAAAACCTCATCCATTGTCTAAAGTGTTCCGATCAAGAACACCACCCGAGGCCATTGATCTTTTATCTCATATTCTACAGTATGATCCAAAACAACGCCCAACCGCTAGTGAAGCTATGGTTCATCCTTTCTTTGATGAACTACGTAATCCAGAGACAAAGATGGCTACTGGTCGAGAATTGCCAGAATTGTTTAATTTCACACAAGAGGGTAAGGAATATTTTATAAGAGCAAAAGAAAGAACAGACCAATAACAAATTCCTTCTTTTTTTTTTTGTAGAACTCTCTATTCGACCTGATTTAATACATAAGCTTGTCCCACCTCATTATGCTGACACATTAGAAAAGACAACAGGCATTGATATCAACCAATTTACACCTATTCCACTTTCCGATCTACGCTTAAACAGTTTAGATTAGAAGAAATACAAGAAAAAAGCGGTTTATAAGTGTTGTTTTCTTTTTTCTTACCTTTGAGAATGTAGGACTTTTACCTATTTTGTAGTTAGCAGTTGAATAGAAGAGAGCCTCGACAAGAAATAAGTTAGTGTTAGCTTTAATACTTGTACTTTACAAACATTTAAGCTTTTCTTTTTATCCAACCTATAGCTTTGATTAAACAAAACTGATTTCACTTCTTTTTCTTTTCTCAAGACGATGTAGTTATATACATCAAAGTGTTGTCTGGTAGTAATCTTAGTTGAAACATATATTCATTCTGGGCATAAGAAGAGCTCATATTCTATTCAACCACAAGATCTATGTCTTGAATAATTTAGCATATAAAAAAAAGCGTGCTAAAACTCCTGCTGGATTAGTTTTTAGACCCACAGCTATCTAACTTCTTTTCCTATATCATCTTCATCGGTATCCTTCATTTGTCATCATGTGATATAAGAGAAAGAAAAGAAACTCCATAGCTGATTCCAAAGCATGTCTTTCTGGTATACAATATAAACCGATTTTGCCATTGAATCTTTAGGATAAAGCATCTACGCAGATATTGGTTGCTTGGAGTGTGGCGGGAATTTAGGCTAAAAGGCGTATTTTAGCTTATGACAGCTGAATGGATGTAAAATTATAGACAACATATTGAACATTTATTTTTGTAACTAATGTCTCTAGACTATTGACACTATCAACTCATCATTGCTTCGGTAATGGCTCTTTCTTTCTCTCTTTTTTTTCTTAACAAAAAGCGGTTTGCCTTTTGTATTCGGACTGGCTTTTTTTCTATATCTAAAACTTTTTTCACGTTGGTTTCTAGTATTTTTTGAGCATCAGCCTATCACTACAATATCTCGAGCAAATCGTTTCTTATACAAAGGTAACATACAGAGATGGAATAGAAGATCGTAGAGATAAAATTGAGAGAGCTTATACATTCGCAATTCCAGAATGCCTATTGTGGTGAAACATTATTTGCGTCACCGACAAGTTGTCAAAAGGTAAAACACCAAATAATCATAAACTATCTGTAAACTAACGTTAAATTTAGAACAAGGGGGAAATAAAGATACTTCAACGTACTAGGCCAAAGGTTTCAGATGTGGTATAATAATACATAAATACCGTTAACTACCTCGAGAAGAGCTCATATTCTTGTTTAAAATAGAACAAAACATACCTTCAAATAACCTGTGGTGTATGTAGGCTTCCTAATTTAGTCATTTTTCCAAATAACACACGCTAGGAATCTCCCAAATTAGCTTTGAACCAAAGAGAATTTTGAATGACTTTTCTTTTTTAGAATTTGAATCTCAACTCCCGTGGTTAAAGAGAGACATTCATTTCATACAAAGATGTCGCATAGATCAGTATAAAAGATAGACAGAAAAAAGGGTACAGACATAAATGCATCAAAAAAAAATGTAGAGCTAAATGAATGTCAAACATCAGATAAACGTTTTCTTTCTCACGCTGTTCTTTTTGACATCTCTACTCCACCCTTTGTTACACAGAATTATGGCCAATCATGTAGACTTCGATCGACCCTTCTTGGAAAATTTTTTTCGGGACCCTATAAATTGACTCCACCTTGCGCACATAATAAGGCTCTTTTTCTCTTCTTCTTTTTCTTTTTTTCTATCCAAGATTCAGTTCCTAAAGTCTAAAGAGCTTTCTTGTTACTTTCAGGGTTTTAATTTCGGCTAAAACTTCATCTCCTCTCCCTTCTCTCCCTTGGCATTTGCATCTGAACAACATGTCCTTACACAAAGAAAAAATGGACCAACAGGACGCTATGGCTTATCGCACGCAATCTAATCTGACAGATGTCATGGAGCCTTATTCCGATGTCAAAAACAAGAATGAGAAGGCCTCGTCAACTGCAATTGACATGTCCAGTTCTATCAGCGAACACGAGTCAAGCACTATTGATCGAGAAGAGATTGAAAAGAACGATACCTGGCTCAGTTTGTTCTACAAGCGACACAGGCCATGGTTCCAGTAAGTGAAGCCAACAATAAGAATAAATCGTTTGAGTTACACAAACACTAATACCTTTTTATAGTGTTGCCTTTTTTCTTATTGTCACTGGTTTTTTAGCAGCTGCCTATGCCCTTCAAGTGCCTAAGGGTTATAACCAAGAAAACCTAATTTTAGGTCTCGTGTATGCGTTTATTGTCCTCAAGCTTGCCTTCAAATATATCCCTACTACTCCCATAACTTCAGGTTGGTCTTTCTGTATTGGAAAAGCTAGTCAGGCCATTGAGCATATCCCTAAAAACTTCCGCTCTCTTGGTTATGGTGTTTTTGTTTTTGCTGTCATTGTGATAACTGTATTTGTCTTACCCGAAAAGCCTGAATCTACGCGTCTCCAGAGATTGATTGCTCTTTTTGGTATGTTTGTCTTCTTTGGCTGTCTCTATATCACTTCAAGAAATCGTAAGATTATCAACTGGAATACAGTGCTTACTGGTATTTTGATGCAGTTCATCTTGGCTTTGTTCGTTTTCCGCTGTACCGTTGGTCATGACATTTTCCAATGGGCCTCCACTTTTGCTCAAGGTTATCTCGAAAAAGCCACCCATGGTACCTCTTTTGTCTTTGGCGATAATGTAGCCAACTCAGGTGTCTTTGCTGTCACTGTATTCCCCTCGCTTATCTTCTTTGCTGCAACTGTTCAGGTCTTGTATTACTTTGGTGCTCTTCAATGGTTGTTGAAGAAGTGTGCTAAATTCTTCATGTCGTTCTTGAAGGTATCTGGTGCTGAATCAATTGTTGCTGTTGCCTCTCCCTTCTTGGGCCAAGGTGAAAACGCTTTGTTGATCAAGCCCTTCTTACCATACTTGACTAACTCCGAAATGCATCAAGTCATGGCTTCCGGTTTTGCCACTATCTCTGGCTCAGTCTTGTATGGTTATATTGCCATGGGTGTTTCTGGACAAGCTCTCTTGACTTCATGTATCATGTCTATTCCTTGCTCAATTGCTGTGTCTAAGATTCGTATGCCTGAAGACGATGTGCCAATTACTGCACGCGAAGTTCGTGTTCCACCTAGTGATGAAAAGCCTGCTAATGTACTTCATGCTGCTGGCTCAGGTGCCGCTACTGGTATGAACATTGCCTTATTGATGTGTGCCAATTTGATCGCTCTTTTGGCTCTGTTGTATGCTATCAATGCAGGCTTAACATGGCTTGGTAACTTCCTGACTATTCAAGAGTTAACTCTTCAATTGATTACTGGTTACGTCTTTGTCCCTGTAAGTAATTGAAATTTGATTCAAATTCTAGAGAACCAACCAATTTATCGTTTCTTTTAGGTTGCATGGTTAATCGGTGTAGATAACAAGGATGTTGTTGTTGTAGGTCAATTGTTGGCTACTAAGATCTGGGCCAACGAATTCGTAGCCTATGAAAGCCTTGCCTCCGTATACAAAGATGTTCTGTCTGACCGTTCTTACATCATCACGACTTATGCACTTTGTGGTTTTGCTAACTTGGGTAGTATCGGTATGCAAATTGGTGTTTTGAGTACTATGGCACCTAAGCGTAATGGTGACATTGCTCGATTGGCTGTTTCTGCCATGATTTGCGGTGCTTTTAGTACATGGATTTCAGCTGCGATTGCTGGTATGCTTATTTAGACACTATACATAAACCATAACTTGTATATAGGGAACTGTTATTCCTTTTAATTCTGTTGAAGCATGCAACATGCAACATTTCTTTCCTCTCCCTTTTTTTTTTTGTTTCCAAAAGAAAATGTTTGCTCTGTAAATATAAGATGAAGTTTTGAATGCTTATTGTTTGAATATTGGAAGCATTTGATTTTTTATGGTCTGAAGCTCTAAGAAATTTCAGCATTTCGAGCTTGAAGAATACGTGTCCGCTTCAAGATCATCGCTTAGTAGTGCACACATTTATGTTGTCTTTCTTATTTGTCCACAATGCTTAAGATCGCCAACTTTTCTGACATAACATTTGACCATTCTGTCAAATATGAATTTACATAGCACTATAACTTAGCAAATAAGTCGCTGATTCATTTCTCTGAGTTGTCAGCTTTAGCAGCAAGAAGAGACTTAAGCTCCTTGAGGTTAGGGAATCGCTCTGAAGGATAGACTGTATTCGTGTTCATTGCGACAATAGTTTAGATTATGTAACTCGGATGAATACTTTTGACCCTTTCACTTCAAGTAAATAAATCTAGAGACGTTACTCAAAATTTGAATGTAGATCTTCCTTTATATTTTGAAAAAGCAAAACAAAGCCAAAGGACTTCTTTGTTCTGATGAACACCTATCTGTGGTTGACAATAAGAACATTCTAATTCAAGCTTTTTCAAAGGATCTTTTTAGGCTTGTGCACCGTTTTAATAGTGAGAACTAGTGTTGGAAATCACCTATTACACACTCTTGATGCTAAATGTATTTCTTGTCACAATATCTTATACTAGACACGATAAGTAAAAGAAAAGATCAAAAAGTATGACATAAAAGATTTCAGATTGGTCAGAGTATTGATTACTACTTCCACTGATGGCTACCAGCTTAATACCTGTTCTATGAACATGTTCCTTGTTCTCTTTTGTGCCATCGCACATGCAATGATGACGATTTTTCTCTCTTAACAAGCCAAAATTTAGTGCGCAGAACCAAGAAGAAAGGGTAAGAACAAAATGACACTATTGCATACCCAGAAAGAATTGTAGAAGGAATATTTCAGCGTCTGACCAAACAAGCAGTTGACCATTGTTAACCACTGCCATTGTGTAGATCAATCAAGCTTGTTATAATGTATCAATCAAAGCATTCCCTTCGTCTTGTAAATCAGTATGTATCGGATTGCTTTTCATGTGGTTACTTTTGTTGTTTTCGTAGAGATGTTCTCATCATCAGGTTAAACACTCAATATTAATCATTCATGCAGAGGAGTAATTATTGACAGAAACCAGAAACGCGTTTGATTGATCAGCTACTGTTATAAATCGATTAGTGTTCTATTTATAGACAATGAAGACTAGTTTAACTAAAGGTATATAAAGTTAAGTAGTCAGTCTGATCATACTTAACCTCTTTATTACTCTTTTTTCGGATGGACTTTGTCCGGTGATTAGAAACAATTTTATCTGTGCACAAAGTGAAACAAAAAGAGCAAAAGCTTGTATTACACGTTAGAACAATCATGCAGGCTGCTTGCTATTTACGGAATAAGATTTGGAGGGTAGAATCATCAACAACTAGCAAAATTTGGAAATAGCACAACAGTATGGGATTGTTTGTTCTAAGCATTTTATGACTAAGACGTAAATGTATACGCAACTACAAGAGTTTACTGATTTCATTTTTTAGAAGGAAAACGCTGTTGAACTTAAAATTTTGATTTTGAGCATGAATTCTTTGATCTTGTACCAGTTGTACAGAAAAGTTCTTTACACAACTTCAAAAGCTGCCACATTAGCTTCAGGTAGTGGCCGTTCTACTCCTCAATAAAAATGGCGTGAATGGTTTTTTCTTTGATATCTACGTGATGTGTCGGAAATGTAAAGAGAGACAAGGATCGACGTCATATTGATTGGTCTTTCTAATCAAATTGTCACACCCTAGTAAGAGCCAATCCTTTTATTCTCTTTTCGTCTTTTCCTCTCGCTTTTAATAATTCACGCTACACACATCATTGGTTAATAATAAATGACAGACACAACACAACAGCCAACGCATCACTTAATTCATCCTCAAGAAGTCTATAACCAGCCCGGATATTCGGTCAATGTACATCAACAACAACAGGTCGATCCTACTCGTCCACATCCTCTTTACCAGCCACAAGCACCACCAACTCAACCTCCTTATTCAATGGTATTAAAAATGTTGTCTATTTGGTCTAATGTAACATCTAACACTCTCTGTTTTCTAAATTGCAGTCATCTATTCCGCATTCATCTCCTCCGCCCCCTTCTTCTTCTACTCATCATCAATTAAGCTACCGTACAGTTGAGCAACCTATTCATGCAATTTCAGTATCAGTTGCTGATCCCGCAAGTCAAATAGACGAACCACTTTATGTCAACGCTAAGCAATATCATCGTATCTTGAAAAGAAGGGCAGCTAGAGCAAGACTAGAAGAACTGAACAAGCTATCGAAAGCCAGGAAGCCTTATCTTCATGAGAGCCGACATAAGCATGCAATGCGTCGACCTCGGGGCCCTGGAGGCCGATTTCTAAGTAAACGAAGCAATACATATCATGGCTTATCGCATTAATACATCTTTCTTATAGCTGCCAAAGAAGTAGAAGAACTAGAACGTACAGGCAAACTGCCCACGCATACATCGGACGAAGAAAATGATGGTCATTCGCATGAGGCAAATACATTCTCACATTCGGTAAATTCAAACAATGTGCAATACAACAAGCCTGTTTTTTAAGAGAAGAAAGAACGGGCTGGTTATTGTATTTTATTATACAGTTAGTTTTTTTAAGAGCATATGATGTCCAAATGATAAATGAAGAGGACTTCCATAATAAATCATAGAGAAATCATGTATTGATTAATCATGTTCCCTTTTTTCTTAGAGAAAAAAAAGGGGAGAATGAAGTCTACACAGTAAGCCTTAACAATTGAAAGTATTAAGATTCGCATTTATGCGACAAAGAACACTACTTTTAACTCTGACAATAAGCACATTTAGCTGAAGATAACTGTATATCACAGGTGTTGTGTAACTAACCTAAAAAACAATAGATTAGGATAAAAGTTATCTAAGAAAGCTTTTTTTTTTTAATAAAAAGGGTAAAAGAGACCAAGTAACACAATGAAAATCCATTCAACAAAATCTGACCTTTCTTTCTTTTTTTTGGTTGTACAAAGGAAAAACATGAATTGCTATGAACGCATAGTCTCTTTGTTTGTAATTCTAAATCTATAAGTTAAGATGAAATGAAGTCGATATGATCAGTATATAAAAAGAAGATTTTAAGTTTGGTCTCATTCATTTTGCATAAGTTGTCGAAAAGCTACTGAATATTGTTGTATTTCAAATGCTGCAGCTAATTTAGACTATGTACCTCTCTAAATGTATCACTAGAGCCCAGACCGAACAGAAAAAGTCTGATTGGATGTAGTGCAAAAAGGAAGAGAAATGTATATATTAAGAAGGGTGCTTGAGATATCTTTTAGTGAAGAGGGGGAAATGTCTTCAGTAAAATCTAGAAAAGTTATAGAAATCAGCTCTCATTTTTTTTTCTTCTTCTAGCTCAATAACTTGATTTGTAGTTTTGTTGTTCTGAGTAAAAGAGAACCAAATAGACTTCAACCACTCGGAATCTCTTTATTAGGAATATTTGATCAGATGCCAAGCATCTACTTTCAAACTTTCTTTTTCTTCATGATTACCGAAGAAGATGTCTATACATTTTGAAACAACCGTATTTCCATTGTTACAATCTTCTTGGGATTGAGCTCAGTAGCATAATAGCATTTCATATAGAATGGCGCAACTAACACTGGTATAATTCCTCCTGCAATTCGCTTATCAAACAACTGGAAGTTACATCCAATGCCTCTGGGATGATTGAATTGTTGAATATATTTCATGATGATCTTTTGATTTGTTTGCTGAAAAGCGCACCATTCTTGGCTATCGTCTGCTGAGGCTGGAAGTTGAAAGGCCCAAACACCTTTTTCTAGTAATGTTGGATCTATCAAATGAAGAGTGGGTCCAGAACTAGTCGAGCTATTATCTGGTGTTAGAGCAGGTGTAGGAGGTACACTACTGTTGTTTGGTTGTGAAGTTGTCAGAAAGTAATCAGGTGTGTTTTTCTTGCTAAAAAATTTAAAAAGCCAGCTTTTCTTTTTCTTGCTATGTTGCACGACCGCCACATTGTTTTCTTTTGAGGTTACTTGGTCATCGGTAGTACATGGAGGATTATCATCTAAGGCGAGTGAACTAATGAGATTCGGAAGATCCGTAGATGGAGATTTGCTGTCAGCTTTAATATCTTCTTCCTCTAGATCAACATATTTGCTTCGCTGTACATTGATTATTGCATTCTCAGCTGCCAGCCTTTCAAGCTCATTCATCGGTTCTCCGTCAACTTCCATACGCCAACTATCATCACCAGCATATTGAGATGATTGGGAATTATGTGCTGGCCTATTTTGATAATGAACCTCTTCCGGATAAGTGCTGTATAACTACATTAATTAAAGAAAAAAAAAGCGAGTGTATGAGTGTGAGGAGTGGATTGAATAAAATCTGTCTAGAAAAACCTATCATGTCTTTCTATATCGAATGTGCGTAGCTTACAGGTTCACCGTTTGAATAACTTGAATTCAGGCTTTCTCCTGACCTTGACGTATACAGCTTGCTTTTCCTTCGCTGGTGTTCTTTATGATAATAGTCATAATCCTGCTCTTCTCGGTCTCTTTGTAGTTGATAAACATAAGCTTCATATATAGCCTGTATTGCTTCAGGATCTATTGGCTGCGAACGGTAATGTGTTTGATTATACAATTGCGGTTGAAACGGAGGTGGAAGCTGTGGTCGATCCGATGCAGGTGGTAAGCGAGGAGGAAGATTCTGAAAGGATGATGGATATTGATGTTCTTGCTGATAATATGGATATCGAGCATAGGGATAATATGCCATGACTATATCACAGATAAAGAAAAAGCTAAAATAAAAGAAAAAGAGAAAACGAAGAAAGTATATTTTACGCATTTAGGAGGTTCTCTTTTTTTGTATAGTTACAAATTGTTTGTGCAGTGCTTACGGTCCTAATTGGCGGAATTCAAAAATCATTTGGCGGTTTTCAAAAAACCAATTGGTAAAATCAAAATGTTGTCGAAGGCTGAAAATGTGGTTAATGCTCTCAGAACCACGCTTTGTTGTTTAGGGAAACACTACGTACCTTAATACAACCCGCTTTCTTTGTGCACTGTAGATTTGTTTACTCCCTAAGAGCACTCCATTTTTTATGATAATCATCCTCCTGTCTCCCTACCCCCATTTTTCAGAAATCTACTCTGTACTATATTGTATAGACTCATCTCCAGAAGATTAAAGAAGGTTTCGAGATCTATGAAGCACCTTTTTTTCTATCAGGGTTTTATGTGCTTGAATAAAAAAAAAGTGGGGCGTCTGAAGTGAGTGAACGTAGTGTTTGACGTTTCAAAAAATCAAAGTAATATAACACAATTGAAGTAAATACTTGAAGAAAAAAAAAGAAATTCTTCGCTTCTTGTCCTTTACGGAAGTAAAACAGGTATGGGAGTATACTTCAGCAATGGGCACTTGGGCTTGTCTGCAGCCATTGCTAGCTTGACTGACAAATTGAGAAGACGTTTCTGTATTTTGGAAATAAAAAGCTAAGTCAAGTGCTTCAAAAAAAAAAAAGGACACATCTACCTTCCAGGCAACCATACTAAGTATGGCCATAGTAAAGTCGTTATCAAGGGCCAGAGGTTTGCTTGGTATGATTAAGTAGTTTGCTTTTTGAGCTAGAGATATATGTGGAAAGTTTCTCCCCGAAATTTAAACGCAATTGATAGCCATTCTACAAGAAATAGACTTGAATGAATCAGGATGTCGTAGTATGCTTGGGAGGGAAAAGAAATGCCATACGAGCCTAAAGTCGTGTCAGAATAATAGCTACGGAAATGGTACAGTACCTTACCTTCCCAGTTAAATGATATAATTTTGTCATCAATGCTCATCTTTTTCATTTCAAGCTTGATTATCTGATTCAAGCGAAGATTCTTTGAGCGCTGGTAAAGTGCCATGCTGTTGTTGTGGCTCGGCTTAAACTCGCAATATGAAAGCTCAAGGCCGTCTTTATTCTGAATCATCATGTCTATTTTTCTTCCTCCTGATTGCTTTGCATACTCGGACGAAAGAGAAACGGCACCAGACAAGCTAAAGTGGCTATTGTCACCACCGGAATAGTTCTACTCATTCAGAGTACCTGTCTCCTTGATGTTTTCAGCTGCTGTTTCACCACTATTATCAAATGGTTCTATCAGTATCTAACATGCACTATATATTCTATGTATACAAACATCTTCGTATTCAGGTCTGTGCCTTCCAAAAAGAACACAACAAACCCATTTACTCGTGCTATAATCTCAGTCTCGGACTTCTTGCCTGTCTTTTCCCACATGTGCACTGCCTCAATCCTAAAAGAACTATTTCAGAACAATATTCAAATTAATACGCATGATCTTACCATCTGTCAAACACCTGAAGTACTTGGTACTCATTGCTTGTCTTCTTTTTTTTTTCTTGATGAATTCTAACCTCCTCAAAAGCACAAGGGAGAGCGCATCATCTTAGTCTTCCTGATATTTCTACAGTCATCCCCCGATTTAGGGAACAGTCTTGGTTCCCTCGACACCGTTCCCTAAATCAAAATCGTTCCCTACTTCTCATAGCAATAGCAGGGATTTTTAGCGTTAAACGAACTTCGGTTCCCTCAAGACCGTTCCCTAAATCAAAATCGTTCCTTATATTTCGTTCCCTAAATCGGGGGATGACTGTATATCAGTAAGTATGTCAGTAATCATATCGGTACGCATATCAGTATATATATTCAGGCTTTATCAGAATTCACCTTGATTATCTCACTGCAAAGGTCTTGTACTGCTTTTCTTTCGTCAGAATTCAACCCCAAAGTGATATCAACAACACTGCCAGCCAGAATGCGTTCACGAAAACTTTTGTCCCGGATATACTTCTTGTATACTGCCATGTTTTCCTCGTCTAAATCAACAATATACGAAAGAGACAGCCTTGAAGGGATTGTCAGTATTATTCTAGTTAAGCTATACTGCCACTTAGTTGAGCACATTCTTTTCATTGTGCGTTAACTGGTTGAAGTTTTGCAGCAGCTGCAAGCTCATCTTGTCCAACAATGTCTTTTCATTGCTTGTCTTCATATCCTTCAAGTGATCAAATATGTCTTGATCTTGCGCAGCAAAATCTCCAACGGCCAGCTCTTCAGATTATAAACTATACGTTTAGTTGCTGTCTTGCTCGAAATAAATATAAACACTTACAACAGAGTGAAAGTATTGAAACAACAGCTCTCGAGTACGGCTGGGGTAGTCTAATTTTATGCTGGATCAATTTTTTGGATTATGAATTCTCTAATCTTAACGATACATACTGCATTGTACAGAAAAAAAGTTTCCCAGTCTTCAGCAGAAACTTCATGGGTCTTGATGCTTTCTTTGTTAAAGGCTTCTTTATATGCCTTTCTGTACATTTTTGTCAAACCAGAACGCATGCTTCTTACATTGCTGTAATCACGGTGCTGTAAGTGATGCATATGCTGAAAAAGAACGTCTTGAAGACTGTTGGAAGGGCTGTTGCTCAAGAGCGCGTTTATATCTAATTAATTGTGTCAGCCAACAATTTAAACATCAACAAATTGCTTGCTTACCATGCTTTATGTTTGCTTTATGTTGAAGATTAATACTAAAAAACACGAGCACATTACAAACTGCACCTTCATTGCAGTAACAAAATTAACCAGAGCGAAGCGGAAGTGCTAATTTTATTGACCTTCATTATGGTACGGTACGCTGCACTTTGTAAAATGCTCGTAAAAAAATATTTGATTTTCAAGTAGTAAAGGAACAACGTTTTCTGATCGGCCGTATAAGATGTGTAGTTCCTAACATTGCCAGCTTTGTCAGCAATAGCTCTATTTACTTTTTTGACGACAAGTGGTATTCTGCTCTCTAAGTTTTCGTCTTCGATGGGAACAGGTTGAAAATCATCTATTCACTTAGATTAGTCAAGTTTCCAAGATTGAATTCCTCTCCTTCTTCAATAACGTAGCCCATGACCTTTGCACTGTCTTCCGTAGTCATTCCGCCCTGAACGTCCTCAATAAAAAATCTTTGCGTGTTGCTTGTTTGAAAATATTTAAAGTAAAAGAGAATGTGGAAGTCTACCATTTGGTTTTGACAATACGCTATTTGGAATTTCTTTATGCGCTCATTGATATATTGAAAACCGCTGATGGGATATTTTTTGCGCTTATGAAATCGGTCATTTGGGACTGTAAGCACTGTATTCTTCAGCAATCCTCCACAACGGGTCATGTGGCGCCTGAACAGATTAAAGAAGGACTCTTGTCTTACTAAGTACGAGGATACTTTCCACCTTCTAGCCGATAACCCATTGTTCACCTCTCCTCCAGCGCTATCCGACCCAGTTGGTGCCTCAGCCTATATTGAGAAGTTCAATGATCAACTCTGTGACTCCATATACACCTCCTTAGACCAGTCTTGTGGTAGGGCACCCCTAGAACGTCAGGATTTTATGAAGGACTTCTGAACCGATGACATGAATAGGGTCTTTGACCTAAAGGAACACTATTACCAGAAATGGCGCAAAGCCAGTGGCCTCAACTGCCACCGATTCTGGCTATTATACCAACAGACTAGGGCTCAATTACGTAGACTGATCCACCAACGCAAGCGAGCACTATGGCGCCAATTTTGCAACAACCTCTCGCAAGGATCGTATGTAAAATCTATTTCCAAATTCTCCAAGATCTATAAACGATGTGCTCTGAAACCCTCCTTCAGTGCTCCTGGAGGACCTCAACAAGCGGCTGATCAAATGGCCAATCACCTCCAGTCTACATATTCTGGCAGACTCCTTTCATCCTTGCCTACCATGACAGCCCCCCAGATTAACGCTTCTCTCCCTTTTCCGCTTGATCAGTGCTCCATTACGCTTGACCTCATCGAGGATACCATCCACTCCCTTCCTCCTCGTAAGGCGCCGGGTGTTGACCACCTCAAGAAGGAAATGTTGCTCCCAATCCTAGATGACCTTCTTCCCCTGCTCTACACCCTTTTCCGGCTCTGTTGGGCTTGGTCATACACTCCGACTCGCTGGCGTGTTGCTCAAGTAGTACCCATATACAAAAAGGATGATCCCTTAGACCCAAGTAACTACCGACCAATTAGCCTCACTTCGGTGCTCCGGAAAACTTTGGAACTCTGTCTTTATCCTACACATGTCTCCCACTCGCCTCAACTGGATATTGCACAAGGGGGTTTCCGCCGTTCAAGGGGTTCTTTAGACCAGGCCCTATGTCTTGCAGAAATATGTACGATCCTTCGCAAATATCACCAAACATCCCCAGCACTGGCCTTCCTAGATATCAAATCAGCCTACGACACAGTCGACCGTCAAATCATTTGGAGCAGACTAACGGGCATCATGCCTCCCCCTCTACTTTATCTCCTCCGAAACATGTTTGACGAGGTGCACATGGAGGTTATCCTCAACAATGTCACATCCTCTCGCTTTTCTCCAGTCACAGGTGTTCTCCAAGGCTCTACTCTCTCTCCGTTCCTTTACTCGATCTACATCAACGACCTCCCTTCACTTCTTCGTTCACAGCACCTTTCGGATACCCTCTCGCCTGTTGAAACTGCTCCTCTCCTTAATTGTCTCCTTTATGCTGATGATGTAGTCCTTATTGCTGATCGTGACCAAATGCCTTCCCTTTTGCAACTCTGTGAACGCCACAGCCGTCAAGTAGGTTACCGTTGGAATCCCAGTAAGTGCGTTATACTCGATCCCCATTCCCCCTCCCCTTCATATACGCTTTATGATTCTGCCATTCCTTCACAATCTTCCTTCTCTTATCTAGGCGTCCCTTTTTCACCAGGAGGATATATCAGTGCGCTGGAAGTTGCATCTCATAATACTACGAAGGCCTTAAGTACCCTGAATCAACTTGCGTCCATTGGAATGAATCCCAGAGGCTTTAGTCTACTGCTTTCCATTCGGTTTTATGCTCAAATAGTTCGCTCTCAACTGGAATATGGACTCGCTATCAACCCTCTCACCAAATACGTAACCGACCAACTGGAGCAAGCGCAGAACCAATGCATTCGTCGCATCTTCGGCGGCTCTAAAACTTCTTCAATACAGGTAATGCTGCATCTAGCTAAGCTGCCCTCCATGAAGGATAGAACGCATTTCCTACAGGCTCAGTTCCTCTTACGCTCCTTACATCTTCCGTCCGATACACTCCTTTGCCGTCTACTTTCTCATGTCCGTGCTTCCTCCAGCAGCTCAACGTGGTACCGTCTCTCCAAGTCTCCGCTCTGGCCCAAATGTCAACCCAACATCGACTCGATCAACTGTCGGGATCTCTATCGAATCTTTCTGCAAGCGCGCAATGAGGATCTTCAGAGCCGTCAGTCCTCGCATAGACACACCCTTCTCTCGCACTGTCGAAAAAAGATCAGCATAGATCCCATCCTTTGGCTACCCATGACTCATGGTGAACGCAGTTGCTGTATTCGCTGGCGCCTTCGTTGGCTACCGTCTGGTCACTCCACCCTCTGTCCACGACACTCCCAACGCTCTCTCACAAAAGCTCACGCGTTTCAATGCCTGCAGATGCACCGCCGCTTGGCGATACCAGAACCAACTGCTGACCCCCTTTCTTTCCTTATAAACATACTTCCTGTTCGTCGCCCACGCTCTTTTGAAGCTGTCATTGCCTGGTCTCTCCGCTGGCCTGCAATTTGCCAGATCCTTTATGAACTTGACTATCTTCAGCACTCTAAGACCCCTCCTCCTCCGCCCGATTACTTAGGGCAGAGACTCTTAGCTTGGTTCCCCTCTCCCTCTTCTGACGATGTTATGACATCTAGTCCTCTCATATAGCCATTCATTTTCACCTTCTATCCCAGAAGGGTTTTTTGACTCTCCATCACCTCGATCTGTCCTGGGCAATTTTGTCTAAATAGATTGTGTGCCCATTTGGGAATTTTTGTAAATAAAATTTTATGTTTAATCGTATTCTTCAGCAACAAAGAAAGTATTAAGACTTGTTTTACATCAGGTAATAATTGACCCAATTCTATTTGTCCATCAAGAGCTTATTGTCAAGACGTTTTTTGTAGAAACGGAATACCTTTGTTCCATCTGTTGATCAAAACCAAATAAGCTAAAAGTTGATTCTTCGTTTATTTACACAACCCTCTGACTATTAAAAAAACCTTATGCACTCTTTCTCTTCAATACACATGATTTGTTAAATGCATCTTTGGACACTTTAAAGCTAATGTAAAAATGCAAACTATTTACAAAGCTTAACATGCAAATTTCCATTCTCAAGATACACCAGCCTTATGCCCACACATCACACAAGTAATAAAGGCGACAAACAGTTGTCTTTCTTTTAGAGAACAATAAGAATTGTGCTTTAAAGTCTGATTTTTCTCTCTTTTAAATAATGATGCCTCTACTTTATTTTGCAACGATGGCAGGGCTGCCTTTACAGCCTGTTTATAAAGCATGTCTCTTTTTTTTCTTATAATTAAACAAACTTAAGTGCATTTTAAACAGCTTATGAATTTCGAGAATTATAACGCATTACAATGGCTTACTATATCACCTAATTGTCTTTAAAGGTCTCCTCAACCGTCTTGATCACAGAGCCTTATTGTCTTCTTTTGGCTAATGAAACAAGAAAAACTTTTAATCTTTATAGTTCCTGGTACACAATGACTCCAAAAAGCATTTTGTAGCAACAATTAGGTCATCTTTTTACAAAGACATTGTTGAAGGAATGTGGTCGACTGGTAAAATCCGTACACCAAAAGATTCCTTTTCGATTACCACAGGCATCTTACATAAATCTTTTTTTATTTGCTTGGAGAATCAAGGTAACAGATATTGAAGAGACGCAATGAGCATTACTTCAAATGTGTCGAATAATTGATCTTTTACACAAGCACAAACAATGCAAATTTAGAATAGGGCATTTAACAATCTAACGGGTAAGCAGTTTATATCCTATCAAATGCAAGTTGGCATACAAAATCCTCACAGTGTACTAGTTCAATCGATAAATATGCATATACAGACAACATTTCTTGTCTTATCTCTAAAAAAACTGTCTAACCATTTATTTTCTATAATCAATTACCAATACTTTTTTTACTTTTAGATTTTAGGAAACCCTTTTGATTTTCTCTCATTCTCGTAATATTTTGCTATCAAGAAAGCAACATCGAGTGACTGTTCATAATTGAGACGAGGATCGCAATGTGTTTGATAGTTTGAAGATAAGTCAGTATCCCTTAAATCCATTGAACCACCAATACATTCTATTGTGCAACATGGTTAGTGATTTTCTAGTGTTTTTTAGCTTCCTTTTTAGACTTACCTGTAACTGAATCACCTGTCAACTCAAAATGGACACCGTTCAATTTACTATCACAGCTTTTGTGTACTCTGAATGTTTCTGACAATTCTTGAATAATATCGACAAAGTGGCGAGTCTTCAGATTACTTGAGGCTGTCTTGGTATTACCATGCATAGGATCACAAACCCAGACAGGAATATGGCCTGATTGACGTACAGCTTCAATGTGTTTTGGCAAAAACTGTTCTACTTTGTCTGCACCGAAACGAGTGATCAATGTTACTTTACCAATTTCCTTGTTGGGATTGACCGTGTTGAGAAGACCAACTAGATTCTCAGGTACAGTGGTAGGTCCAACCTTGATGCCAATAGGGTTCTCTATACCACGCATATATTCTACATGTGCACCATCAGGTTGACGAGTACGATCACCAATCCACAAAAAGTGAGATCCAGTGTTGTACCATTTCTTTTCTTGTGTTTTAGGTGAAGGTAATAAACGAGTCAAAGAAGCTTCATAATCCAACAAAAGCGCTTCATGAGATACAAAGAAATCAACAGAGTTGAGAGCATGTGAAGCATTGTTGTCGGCACCAATAGTACGCATGAAATCGAGTGCATCAGTCAGTTGGCTAACAATAGCTTCGTATTCTCTCTTCACATTGTCAGAGCGTACATGACTTAAATTCCACTTGGATGGTTCGTGCAGATCAGCAAAACCGGAATCGAGCAAAGTGCGAACATAATTTAATGTAGCTGCTGAATGAAAATAAGCGCTAGAGAGGAGTTCAAATACACTATATATACACCACTTTGTTTTGTTTTTCGACTTACCCTAACAATCTCTCTGGATCTGGCTTTCGATCAGAAGGATCAAACCCATTCACATTATCGCCTCTAATATTCATTGTAATTTTTTTAGATCCACTTCAAGGCCATAGAAATAATCTTTTTCTTTCTTGAACCTACCTGAAAGAGTGAATTTCTTTTCCTTCATACATTTCCATAGGGTTGGATCGAGGTTTAGCATATTGACCGGCCATACGGGCAATACGAACAACAGGTGTACGAGCTCCCCAGGTCAACACAAGTGACATTTGTAGCAAAACTTTAATCTTGGCTTCAATAGGATCCTATCGTTTGCAAGTATAAGTTTCTTTTCTCTTTCATTCTTACAAAACTTGGGTTATATATATTTTATACCTGGGAGCAGTAATCAAAAAGTTCAGCACAGTCACCGCCTTGCAGTAAGAAGGATTTACCAAGAGCAGCATCTCTTAATTGGCTCTTAAGGTTTTCTATCTATTACAAACCGAGTTAGACTTCCTTCTGTTTAAAAAAGAAAAAGAAAAAAAAGACAGGGCTTTTGCTTCTTACTTCGACAGTGGACACCATAGGTGGCAAGCGGTTCAACTTGTTTAGAACACGTTCGACATGTTCTTGATTTTCATAGACGACGTCCTGAACAATAGGTTTTGATTTCCAGTCTTGAGGAGTCCAACTCATGATAAATATTTGTGTTGTTTTTGCAATAAAGATGAGAAGAGAAAGAAGATTTTTGCTGCAAAATATTAATGACAAATAAGATAGGTCGGAAGTAGAGTGGAGTTTGTTTTAGGAATATGCCGAAAACCCACTTATTTCCTGTCGCCGGTCATCTGCTATTGTTTGTGTAACTTGCGTTAGCTCAACTTGCTAAAGATAATCGAAAAGAAAGCTTTTTGACTGATGTCAGCAACTTCAAGAATGTCACTGGTAACATCTAAAAGCTAATCACTTCGAAGGAATCGTGAAATTTTCGGTCTTGAATTCTGAAATGTGAAAGCAAATAGCCCTTACAACATTAGCAATTCAACAAAGGGTAGCTTTATCAATTCTATGCAGAGTTGAAAAGAAAAGGACTTGAATCGATGCTACTTTTATCAAACCATTATGAACCAAAAGAGTGATGCTAGCACATTATGTCACTTGCAATACTTTTTTGATTATACAGATGCCTATACATACATTGAGCAAGCTGAGCGAATTACAATGTCTATAGATAAATAAATTGGGAGCCAGCATCACCTTCCTTCAATATTATTAGACCAGACAGTAAGCCAACAAGGCAGTGCTTAACTATTTGATGAAACAAAGAAAACAGATCGTCACTCAATCTCAACTTCTACGGCAGCCTCTTCTTTAAACAGCCCATTTGATGAGATATGTTATAGAGAAGAAGCTACACTTGATGGATCGATCAAGAAATGACATCCCTATCCATAGTTTAACACACAAGGAACTCGTAAGTAAGTAGTGATCAAAGGTCCAACAAGCGAACTTAAAGTTTTTACTACAACAAGATATCACTCTAACAATCGCTTGAGAAATATATCATTGGTACCCATTAGGTGGTTTATTTTCATGTCAAAACAAAAAAAAACTAAGCTTACAGACAGACCATAATTAATGTACGGAAAAATAGAAGGCGTCAACTAGAACTTTTAAGAGCAATATGTATTCTGAGTGACAAGACCTATAACAAAACAAGGAAGAATTTATATAACTCAAGACCTAAAAGTAGCAATACAATGTAATAGGGCAAGATGTTCAGCGCTGAACTATGATACCTGTTCTTCATGTACAAATCTATACTCCTTAGTTAGATAGATTGGAGTCGAGCTTATTACTCTAGAATCTGTTTTATGGACGAGTGTTATATTAGAAGCAGCAAAGTACAACTATTACTCGACTAAGTTTATTAAATGAAAAGTCAAGAGATTTTCAAAGTTGTCTATCTTTTAACTAAACAAAATATGCCTCTATCTATATTGTTTGATTCAATGATGAGAAGAACTTTGTCCATGATGCGCAACGTTTGGTTCGTTTTGTTTGTTAAGTTAGGAGAATCGAACAAGATCAAAGAGAGGGTTTTATTTAGTACATGGATTGAATGTCAATACAAATTGAGTATGATGATACAGAATGGAAACTATGATTTATTTCAAACATGATGGATGTTATATGATGTATATACTTGGCGACACATCATGGTTTATGATCGCATCTTGTATTGTTTATCTATAAGCAGTCATTTATAGCAGCCCAAATTTATGACTCTCAAACTCAGGAGTAATACTGAAGCTCCTGCCAAATAAGCAGTGAAAACTTGACTATTATATCAGATATTCAAACGTATTACTCTATGAGATGTTTATTCACTTTCTGAGTCTAGGTAGAGGAAAATAACATATAATTCTGCTGTTCTATACAACAGTAATAATGCAAGATTCATAAAGTTGGTCTGCACCAAACAAATGTTTATAAATAGATAATACAAGATGGACCGAGTCTTTTCTCATCATCAAATCAAAGATAAAAAATAGAGGCATATTTTGTTTAACTAAATAAAGGGCACTGCGTTTTCACTTAATAAACTTAGTTGAGTGTTAGTTGTACTTTTCTGGTTTTTTTGATTATTACCTCTGATAAACACCTACCCATACAGCAGATATGGCAAATAAAGCAACTTGTGTGAGAAAGTAAGATCAAGAACTTCATTTGTGGCATATCGCCACAGCTCTTAAGCTGTAAGCAGGTTAATAAATAATTGGTGCTGCAAATCCATAATGAATGGAATGGAACTTCATCTATTTCATAATTATATTCGGTCTACTCATACATTGTAATACTTGGTGAATCTAGTTTGCTCAAAATATAAGAATGCTTCTTGAGGGCTTCATATCTAAACATTGTGCGGACCGAATTACCGGACAGTCACGTGACTGTCCGGTTTAAATTAAAACAACTTATTAAAAATTAAAATTTTACCGTCATGTCGCAGACGTTAGCAATCTCAAGCGTAGACAACCTATCGAAGTTGAGTACAATCTACCTCAACAGTATAACCCGAACAAACGACGATTCAAGCCTCAGATTCTGAATAAAAGAAAGAAGAAGATGAGATTGAATCTGTTGCGAATAAGGCAAGTTCCTGTAACTGAGCTCAAGACACCTTTTAGAATCAGCAAGACAGGATCAATCGGAGAACGATAGTTAATTGCTTCCTTCTTTATTCAACTTAGTATACATCTTTAGATTAGATTAGAAAAAGTATAAATACCTGTGCTAATTATATTTGTAAGTTCTTTATCAAAGACTTACAATATAATACACAGGTAAAGTTTAAAAAGAAATAAATAAAGAATCAAAGACTTACAATATAATACACAGTCTACGTCACTGTCTTCTAGAAGCTCTTTCCGGTGATCTTATTGGCTAAAGAACCTTCCAAAGTCACGTGACTACCGCTATAAAACATAAGAAAATAACAAGACGACAATTGGTAGCATCTCCTGTCGTATCATTGGACTTACCGCTTCCTGCCTGCCTGTGTGCTGTTGTATCGTAATATCTGAATTGAACATTTGCCTGTGTGCTGAATAACTATTGTCCGTGTGCTGAATAACTATTGTCCGTGTGCTGAATAACTATTGCCTGTGTGCTGAATAACTATTGCCTGTGTGCTGAATATCTCATTTACTAAAAAGATTGAATACGCCTGCCGTGCACTATCGATATTGCCTATTGGAATAAGAATTTGATTGATTTAAAAATGTCCAACTCAGAAATTCCGACCGTTAATACTAGTGACCCTATTATTGTCAGCTTGATCCAGGAATTTACTAAAGCACTTACCAATAACAACAATGGTCGATCCCTTCCTCGTACTACCGAACCTCCAGTGTATGACGGAACAAGAGACGCCATGGTCATTGATTCATGGATTCGTACGTTGGAGAGATACTCTGACTTTCAAAGCTGGGACACAAGACAAACGAAGGCCTATGCTGTCACTCTCCTTCGAGGAAGAGCTGATACTTGGTATCGCACTTTGGAGATGAGTACTGAAGGAGAACCCGAAGATTGGCTTACCTTTAAACGTGAACTGGTTGATTTCTTTAGACCGGACGATGCTGCTCGCTTGGCTCGAGACCGTTTGGCTGCCTACCGACAAACCGGTTCACTTAATGACTATATTAACGGATTCATGGACATAATTGCCGCTATACCTGGTATTACCGAAGATGAATCTTGTGACAAGTTCATGCGTGGCATTGCTAACCGTGACACAAGATCTCAAGTGAGACAAGCTCAAGCCAACACTCTCAGGGAAGCTATCCGTGTAGCAATTGCTCACGATAGCGCCATTCATGAAAATCCAACGTTCTATAGAAAAAACAACGTGGTGTTCCCTCCTTCTCGTCCTGTGTCTTCATCTCGTGGGCCATATGCAGGTGAACCAATGGATCTATCTGTGATGTCTACTCCTCGCCCAAACATCAAGTGCCATTACTGTGGTCGTTCAGGTCATGTTCGTCGTCTGTGTAAGGTTCGTAGTCAAGATATCAAGAAATTGGAAGAAGACCGATACCGTAAACTTCAAAAGGGCAATGAGTCGAAGGATTTTCATTGAACGTGGTTGACGACGAGGAAGTGCAATCACGTGAATCCCCTCAAAACCTTCCTAACAATGATAATCATACTAGCTGTAATTGTTCTAAACAAGACTTAAATAAAGCTGATGATTGCAACCCTTACTCTGCTGAACCTTGTGTTACTGAAGTTACTAAACATGAACAAGTACCGTCTATACTTGAAGATTACCAATCTGCTGTCACTGAAATGATCCCCATTATTCATCCTAAAGAGAATCTGAAACAAGAACTTCAATATCTAACTGAATTGAATGTGGTTGCTACCAAACTCCCCCTTTACCATGGTTCTATCAATGGTGATTCTCTCGAAATATTAATTGATACTGGAGCCAGTGAAAATTACGTTTCACCCAAAGTAGCTCAACATGCACTTTCTAAAGAAACTGTATATGATCGCCAAGTGGAAACTGCTGGTGGTGAAACTACAGAAATCACAGAAAAGGTCGAATTACTGCTTACTATGAATGGTCTTCAAACGAAGGTGATGGCATATGTGTTCCCAACCAAATTTGATATCATCCTTGGCAGAACTTGGTTGAAAGAAGTAGACCCACGTCCTGAATGGGAAACAGATACTTGGATCATCTGGGACAAGATAGAAAAGCGAAACGTCAAACTGGTGCCTTACAACAATCATACTAGTAAAACGAAACCACAATTGAACTACTTGATCTCTAAAAAACAGGCCGAACGAAGTATCAAGCAAGGTGCTGATAGTTGTCTAGTCTATTTAAATGCTGTTGATATTGATTCCAAGGACCATGTCACGAAGGAAAACCACTGGGACAAGCTGGTGAAAGAGTTCTCCTCTGTTTTCAAGGACGAACTACCGGGCTTGCCACCTGAGCGTGAAGTGACGCACGTTATCAAAACCAACGATGCCAAGCCTGTAAACCGCCCGCCCTTTAAGATGAGTCCTGCAGAGCTCGACGAGTTGCAAAGACAAATTAAAGAACTCTTGCAATTAGGTCTGATCCGCCCAAGTGCATCGCCGTGGGGAGCACCCGTTTTGTTCGTGAAAAAGAAAAACGGTGAAATGAGAATGTGTATCGATTACCGGGCTTTGAATAGCGTTACCATCCGAAACAACCATCCATTGCCTCGTATAGATGAGTGCTTGGATCGATTGCAAGGCGCCTCCTACTTCACTAGCTTGGATCTTAAATCTGGTTATCACCAAGTACGAATTAATCCTGAAGACGTACCAAAAACCGCCTTTAATACTCGATACGGTCAATATGAATTCCTTGTTTTGCCTTTTGGACTCACCAATGCTCCACCCACATTTCAGAGTCTGATGAACAAAATATTGGGCGATTGCTTGGATAAATTCGCCTTGGTTTACTTGGATGACATTCTGATATACAGTCAAAATGCAGAAGATCACAAGACGCACGTTCGAGTTGTGCTCAACAAGCTGAAAGAGGCCAAACTGATTGCCAACTTGAAGAAGTGCGAATTTGGAAAGAGAGAATTGACCTTTGTGGGTTTTGATATTACCCCAAATGGCATCTTACCCAGTCGATCCAAGGTGGAAGTGCTCAAGTCATGGCCTATCCTTACCAATGTGCAAGAAGTTAGATCGTTCATCGGATTAGCTCAGCATTATAGACGCTTCATACCGAACTTTGCTTCGATCGCTTCTCCGTTAACTGATCTGACTAAGGGTACGGGACCAAAAAAGAGACCTATAGTATGGACCCAAGAATGCCAAAATAGTTTTGATAAGATTAAGGATCTTATGGTTTCCGCTCCGGTTCTACAAGTCCCCAATATGGACAAACCCTTCCGTGTAGAAACTGACGCTTCCGATTTTGGCTGTGGCGCTGTTCTTCTTCAACCCGACGACAGTGACCCTCCTGGATGGCACCCTGTGGCGTATGAGTCAAAGAAGTTCTCGTCGGCAGAAAGAAACTACCCTGCACAAGAACGTGAATTTATGGGTATCTTGCATGCATTGCGCGTGTGGCGTTGTTTCCTTGATGGATGTAAAGGTGGATACAAGATCTTAACAGACCATTTACCTAACTGTCATCTGCGATCTCAAGATAAGCTGAGTCCAAGACTTGTCCGTTGGATCAATGAACTAGAGCTATACTCGCCCATCATTGAGTATAAGCCAGGCAAAGAAAACAATGCTGCCGATGTGTTGTCTCGCCTTGGAGGCCCAGAATCTGAACATGCCGAGGAATCCATTGAACCAGACTATTTGTATGCTCTGTGGTCAATGAGGGATGCTCCCGAATCCATCCAGAACGATTGGCCTCTGTTCTACCTAAATCTTGATCAAGTCAAGTCAACAGGTCTCCGCCAGTATTTGCACAAGAGAAAGGATGAATTTGAGATCCAGGACAATAAGGTGTACCATTTGACTCAAATTAATGAAAAACCTGAAAAGCAATTGGTCCCTTATATACCTTTTGCTCAACGTGCTGACTTGGTTGCTACTTACCATGAAGCCAATGGTCATGCGGGCTTAGAAACAATGATCAAGATGTTTACCCCAAGGTTCTGGTGGCACTCAATGAAGCGTGACCTTAAGGATTGGTTAAAAACTTGCCCATCTTGCCAAGTCAATAGTCGACGATCGCATGTGCACCAAGATGTCATGCATCCACTAAAAGTACCCGCTGCTTTTGATCGTTGGCACCTGGACTTTATCGGTGAATTACCTTTAACAGTCAAAGGAAATCGTTGGCTCCTTGTTGCCGTTGATTATGCAACCAACTGGCCTATCGCTCGAGCTGTGCCACATGCTACTAAAGAGGTTATTGCCGACTTTTTGTATGAAGAAATTATGATGCGTTTCGGTTGTCCCTCCGAAGTTTTGACCGATCGCGGTGCTAACTTCAACAGTGAATTAGTGAATGCCTATCTGAAAAGAGTTGGTACACACCACAAACTCACTTCGGCCTATCACCCGCGTACAAACTCAAAGGTTGAACGATTTAATGCGGTCATCAAGGGCATGTTACGCAAATATGTTAATGGCGCACTGCATAGATGGGATGACTTTGTCAATGCGGCTCTCTGGGCTTCAAGAATACGTATACATTCCACAACCGGATATAGCCCTTTCTTCTTAACCTACGGCCGAGAACCACGCTTACCCGGAGACGCTCTTGTGCCCTACATCGACAAAGGTACATTTGCAGATGAAAGAACGGTAGCTGATCTGACCTCTAGAGAATTACAAGACCTAGGTCAGCATAGAGCCGCTGCTGAATTCAGGATGAAGGCAATGGCTGAGAAGGATAAAGAAAAATGGGATGAACAGGTCAAGCAAGTAACTTTTGAAATCGGTGATAAAGTGATGCTCACTCACGAAGGACGATATGGCTTAGAACCGCAGTACAAAGGACCATATATCATTGTACAGACCTTCCCTGAATATGGTACCTACAAGCTACAAACACTTGCTGGAGAACCCCTCAAGTCCTTAGTGCATGTTGATCGAATGCGACTGGCTAAAGGTCATACATCCTCATCCCCATGGTATGATCCAGTAGCTGCAAGGCAAGAGTGGCGTGAAGTAATGACGAACATTGGTCGCTCAGCTGTGGTGCCCTCTATCCCACCTGTTGTCATTGACGATCAGTTGTCTAGTCCCACTCCACCGTCTAGCGTTGCTTTGATCGATCCACCCGTTACAATACCTACCGTTCCGATCTCTGATCCAACCATTGACTACATCGATCCCACGGTTTTGACAAGCCCTCCTGTTAGTATCGATCGTACTGAGCATCTGCCAGTCTCATCTCCTCTGACATCGACCTCTGTCACACTACCCTCACTAGATTTGCCTGACCAAGTGCAATCAACCCATGCTTCTTTACCTCCTTCTAAGGAACCCATCGAGGTAGATCACACTGATGCTGATGCCATGATTCATTCGGATATGTCTGATGACAACTTTTCACCTGGTTCTGATGCTGTCGTCGACTTTGATGTCGATGATGACCTGGTCCTGAAAACCAATTTGCCTGTTGAGGATATTCCACCTTCTGCTGATGACGTCGAATTGTCTTCTACGCTCGATGAGATTCGCTCTGTACTTGATCTCGATGACTTTATTGATGCTCAAGAATATGTCGACACTGATATTCAAGCTCCAGCGGATTCTAATCCGGATGTTTTATCTCCATCGCTTTCAGCTGTTTCCTCTGAGGCTGATTATAATTTTGATGTTGATATAGATGAAATCGATAAGGCTCCCTCTGATGCTATTTCTACCACGCCTTCCTCTGTGCCCAATCTTGCTCCTTCTACCACGTCGACTACTTCTCGTTCTTTACACGTTCAGAGACGAACGTCAAGCCAGGAGGGGGATAATGTCGCAGACGTTAGCAATCTCAAGCGTAGACAACCTATCGAAGTTGAGTACAATCTACCTCAACAGTATAACCCGAACAAACGACGATTCAAGCCTCAGATTCTGAATAAAAGAAAGAAGAAGATGAGATTGAATCTGTTGCGAATAAGGCAAGTTCCTGTAACTGAGCTCAAGACACCTTTTAGAATCAGCAAGACAGGATCAATCGGAGAACGATAGTTAATTGCTTCCTTCTTTATTCAACTTAGTATACATCTTTAGATTAGATTAGAAAAAGTATAAATACCTGTGCTAATTATATTTGTAAGTTCTTTATCAAAGACTTACAATATAATACACAGGTAAAGTTTAAAAAGAAATAGATAAAGAATCAAAGACTTACAATATAATACACAGTCTACGTCACTGTCTTCTAGAAGCTCTTTCCGGTGATCTTATTGGCTAAAGAACCTTCCAAAGTCACGTGACTACCGCTATAAAACATAAGAAAATAACAAGACGACAAAAGTGTCGTCGACGTTGACATGAATAAGCGTAAACAGCCAATCGAGGTTGAATATAACCTTCCTCAAATGCACAATCCCAACAAGAGAAGGTTTAAACCTCAGATTGTGAACAAAAGAAGAAAGAAGGTTAAGCTGAACTTGTTACGTATAAGGAAGTTGCCTTTAGTAAAAGTCAGCTCTTCATCGTATTCGTCGAGACATAAGGATCAATCAGAGAGAAGTATATAATTACTTCCTACTTTATTTGAAATAGTATAGATATTGAGTTTAGAATAGAAAAGATATAAAAGACCGTATTTTGTATAATTGTAAGTTCTTTATCAAAGACTTATTATCAAAATACAGGTAAACGATAAATAAGAAAAATAAATAAGATAAAAGACTTATTATCAAAATACAGAAACACGTCACTGTCTTCTAGAATATTTTCCCAGTAATTGATTGGCTAGAAAACCTTCTAAAGTCACGTGACTACTAGTAAACATCCTCAAGATAACAAGAAGACGAAAATTGGTAGCATCTCCTGTCGTATCCTAGGAAAAATCCTATTGGAACTTACCTGTATCTTCCTGCTGAATTGTATTTGCCTGTGTGCTGAATTGTATTTGCCTGTGTGCTGAATTGTATTTGCCCGTGTGCTGAATTGTATCTGCCTGTGTGCTGAATTGTATCTGCCTGTGTGCTGGTTATTATTGAAAACTATATTTGGTGTAAAAATTGATTTAACAAGAAAAGATGTCTGATCAACAAAACAAACCTGAATCCATCGATAACTCGGTATTCATTTCGTTGATCCAAGAGTTCACCAAAGCTTTGGGTAACAACAATACTGGAAGAAGCGTACCCCGTACTACAGAACCTCCAATCTATGATGGTGTCCGCGATGCCATGGCTATTGACTCATGGATCAGAACCTTTGAGAGATATACGGAATTTCAAGGCTGGGACTCGGTCCAGAAAAAACGCTATGCTGTCACCCTTCTTCGTGGTCGAGCTGACACATGGTACAGAACATTGGAGTCTGCTGAAGATGAACCAGAAGATTGGCTAAGCTTTAAGAGGGAACTTGTCGAATTTTTCCGCCCTGATGATTCCGTACGCCTTGCAAGAGATAGACTGGCCGCTTACAGACAAACAGGGTCTTTAAACGAATACATAAATGGTTTTATGGATATTATCGCAGCCATTCCTGAAATAACTGAAGACGAATCGTGCGATAAATTTATGCGTGGGCTCCTCAATCGTGACACTCGCTCTCAGGTACGACAAGCACAAGCGTCTACTTTGAGAGAGGCTATTCGTGTGGCAATTGCACATGACAGCGCCATTCATGAAGATCCAACCTTTTACCGACGCAACCATGGTGCCTTCAACTTCAACCGTCCACCTACACGGAAGAGTCCTTACGCCGGCGAGCCCATGGATCTGAATGCGATGAATAGTGGTCCTCGTAACAACGTCCGCTGTCACTATTGTGGAAAGATGGGCCATGTCCGCCGTTACTGTAAGATGCGCAATGAAGATATTCGTAAATTGGAACAAGACCGTTACCAGAAATTGACCAAAGAAAACGGTGGTGCCCTATCCAAGGATTTTCACTAAACCTAGTTGACAATCAGGAAGTTCAACTAGGTAAGAATGAAGAAAATCTTCCTGCGAAACACAATAGTCGAAGTGTAGATAGTTGCTCATGTATTTCCAATCCTCTTAATAAAGTTGATGATACACCCTATTCCGCTGATATTAATGATTGTGAAAATGATGCTTTTGTGATTGAAGAGAATAATGAAACTAAAGCAAGTAATGATGTCGTAACCGAACTCGTACCAATCATTCACCCGATTGAAGATCTTCAAGACGAATTTCAATATCTGTCTGCATTGAACGTCATCGCAACTAAGCTGCCACTATATCATGGTTCTATTAA
This sequence comes from Choanephora cucurbitarum, assembly GCA_025331435.1. Classification (NCBI taxonomy): domain Eukaryota; kingdom Fungi; phylum Mucoromycota; class Mucoromycetes; order Mucorales; family Choanephoraceae; genus Choanephora; species Choanephora cucurbitarum. The sequence continues at coordinate 139,375 of JAIWNI010000070.1, forward strand.
TGACATTTCTTTGGACATATTGATCGATAGTGGTGCAAGTGAAAATTATGTGTCACCGACAGTAGCCAAGTATGCCATCTCTTCAAGGCCTGTGCATGATCGTCAAGTGGAAACAGCCGGTGGTGAAACTACAGTGATCAAAGAAAAGGTCGAAGTACTGTTAGATCTAGAAGGTTACAAGACCAAAGTAGAAGCCTATGTATTTCCTACCAAATTTGATGTGATACTAGGTAGAACTTGGCTCAAGAAGGTTGATCCACTACCAGATTGGACCACTGACACTTGGTATATCCAAACCAAGGATAAAAAGCAAAAAGTCAAACTGGTACCCCACAATGATCATCGCAGCCGCCTTCCTAGCCATCCGCAACTCAACTATCTGATCTCAAAAAAACAAGCAGAAAAGAGTATTCGGAGAGGTGCTGATAGTTGCTTATTGTATTTGAATGCTGTTGAAGTGAATGACAAGAACCCACAAGTAGTAAAAGAAGAATACTGGGACAAGCTGGTCAAGGAATTTACCTCCGTTTTCAAAAATGAATTACCTGGCCTTCCACCTGAGCGTGACGTAACGCATGTTATACAAACTGGCAATGCAAGTCCTGTGAGCAGACCACCCTTCAAAATGAGTCCGGCCGAATTAGACGAACTGCAAAAGCAGATCAAGGAGTTGCTCCAGCTTGGCTTGATCCGACCTAGTGCGTCGCCTTGGGGGGCTCCCGTTCTATTCGTTAAGAAAAAGACTGGTGAGATGCGAATGTGCATCGATTACAGAGCCTTGAATAGCGTCACTGTTCGCAACAATCATCCCTTACCGAGAATTGACGAGTGCTTAGACCGTTTACAAGGTGCCGCTTATTTTACAAGCCTCGATTTAAAATCTGGTTACCATCAGGTACGGATCAATCCTGATGATGTACCTAAGACGGCCTTCAACACTAGATACGGTCAATTCGAGTTCTTGGTCCTCCCCTTTGGTCTCACTAACGCCCCTCCAACTTTCCAGAGCCTCATGAATAAGATTCTTGGTGATTATCTGGACAAGTTCGCTTTGGTGTATCTAGACGACATTCTAATCTACAGTAAGTCTCTAGAAGAGCATAAGAAGCATGTCCGCCTAGTCTTGGATAAACTGAAGGAATCAAAGTTAATTGCGAACCTTAAGAAATGCGAATTTGGCAAGCAAGAGTTAACATTTGTCGGATTTGATATTACTGCTAAAGGCATACTCCCAAGTCACTCCAAAATAGAAGTACTGAAATCATGGCCTATTTTGACAAACGTACAAGAAGTTAGATCCTTCATTGGGCTGGCACAACACTACCGTCGGTTCATACCTGGATTCGCATCCATTGCGTCTCCTCTAACAGATCTAACTAAGGGAACTGGACCTAAACGTAGACCTATAGTATGGACTAAGGAATGTCAAGACAGCTTTGATAAGATAAAAGAACTTATGATATCAGCTCCTGTGTTGCAAGCACCGAATATGGTTAAGCCTTTCCGTGTGGAAACGGATGCTTCCGATTTTGGTTGTGGTGCAGTCCTCCTTCAACCTGACGATGCTGATCCACCTGCTTGGCACCCAGTCGCTTACGACTCAAAGAAGTTCTCATCTGCAGAGCGGAACTACCCTGCTCAAGAGAGAGAGCTCATGGGTATACTACATGCCCTACGAACATGGCGTTGTTTCCTCGATGGATGTCAAGGTGGATATAAAATCCTGACGGACCACTTGCCAAACTGTTACCTGAGAACACAAGAGAAAATGAGTCCTAGGTTGGTCCGATGGATGAATGAATTAGAGCTCTACTCTCCTGTGATTGAATACAAACCTGGCAAAGAAAATAATGCAGCAGATGTTTTATCGCGAATTGGCGGGCCAGAATCAACCATGCCTGAAAACTCGTTAGAGCCTGAATTTCTTTACGCTACATGGACCATGAAAGACGCTCCAGAATCAATTCAAAACGACTGGCCTATGCTTTATCTTGGTCTTGACAGAGTCAAATCAGCTGAATTACGTCGTTACTTGGAAGAGAGACAAGACAAGTTCGTAGTACAAGGTCGTCGAGTACTCCACAAGGTCCCTATTGATGACAAGCGGATGATAAAAGCTGTCCCTTTCGTTCCGTTTGCATCTAGAGCTGATTTAGTTGCACGATATCATGAGGCCAATGGGCATGCTGGCTTCGAAACTATGGTCAAGTTGTTTATTCCTCGTTTTTGGTGGCCTAGCATGAAACGTGATCTGAAGTCATGGTTGAAGACCTGTCCCGCTTGTCAAGTAAATAGACCCCCAGGACACATCCATCGCGACGTCATGCACCCGCTCAAAGTACCTGCTGCATTTGACCGTTGGCACCTAGATTTCATTGGTGAACTACCATTGACAGTGAAAGGAAATCGTTGGCTGCTTGTAGCTGTAGACTACGCCACGAACTGGCCCATTGCTCGTGCTGTGCCCAACGCTACGAAGGAAACTATTGCCGATTTCATTTACGATGAGATTATGATGCGATTCGGTTGTCCCTCCGAAATCCTCACAGACCGTGGTGCAAATTTTAATAGCGACCTAGTAAATGCGTATCTCAAACGTGTAGGTAGTCATCACAAACTGACTTCGGCATATCATCCCAGAACCAATTCAAAGGTAGAACGATTCAATGCAGTTATCAAAGGAATGCTCAGAAAATATGTAAATGGTGCTCTACATCGCTGGGACGATTTTGTCAATGCTGCACTTTGGGCTTCGAGAATAAGGGTACATACCACTACTGGTTACAGTCCATTCTTTCTCACCTATGGACGTGAACCTAGACTTCCAGGTGATTCGCTCACTCCTTACATTGACAAGCAAACCTTTAATGATCCTCGAACAGTAGCTGATATTACATCGCGCGAACTCAGTGATTTAGGTCAACATCGTGCTGCAGCAGAGTTTCGCATGAAGGCTATGGCTGCTAAAGACAAGGATAAGTGGGATTCACAGATCAAGAAGTCTTCTTTTGAAATTGGTGACAAGGTTCTCTTAACACATGAAGGTCGCTACGGTCTTGAACCACAATACAAAGGGCCGTACATTGTAGTGCAATCATTCCCAGACTTTGGCACTTACAAGCTGCAAACTTTAGTCGGTGAACCCTTGAAATCGTTAGTCCACGTCGATCGAATGCGCCTTGCAAACGGCCATACATCTGATGAAGTTTGGTATGACCCAGTTGTCGCTCGACAAGACTGGCGCAAGGTCATGACAAACATCGGTCGTGCTGCAGTAATACCCGTACTTCCACCTGTTGATGTCGATAGTGAATATCCAGTTGACATTCCTGTCGAAACCAATGCCGTTGATATGGATACATCGATTGATGATGTTGTAGACAACATTACAAGAGATATTCCTTCTCTTTTACCTGCACAACAGCCCGCCCATCAACAAGTCTTACCACCTGATAGTTTGGTCGATAACATTGATCCCATTGAACATGATCATCCTGTTGATATTACTGATCCAGTGTTTGACATGCAACCTGACCGTGATCTCCTTGGTCCTATTGATACCACTCTTCAGGATAACTCGGCTCTCAATTCCGATTCTATTGCTGATATCAATCTCGACCCTATTGATGAATCTGTCTCGGTTAATTTTCCTTCTACTGATGATGATCCTATCGACACTGTTGTAACTGATGACAACGTTGATGATGTTAAATTTCACGCACCAGTTCAAGTTGACTTATCACCTCCCAATGTTGCTTCTGCCTCTCCTGCTTCTATTTCACTACCTGATGATGAGGACGAACTCTTCGTTGACTCTCATGAACAACTACCTCCTAGTTTATTGAATTTACCTGATTCCGAATTCAATTTTGACATCGATGTTGACGATATCAGTGACACTGAAACAATTCTCTCTTCTCATGCTGCTCCGAAATCCAATTCTCTCACTACGGCTCCTTCTCCTTCTGTTATTCGTTTTTCGAAAGTCCAGAGACGTACTTCAAGCCAGGAGGGGGAT
>JAIWNI010000071.1:0-142073 GCA_025331435.1 Choanephora cucurbitarum
ATTTCCGCCTTGAATCTCGACTAGTAGATATTTGTAAAATAAAAACTATTAGGTTCGCAGCTCGAGTAGCCTGCCTCCTGTAATATAAACTAGAAATGTGAAGTTGTACCTAAAGGCTTAGTAGATGCATCGTTATCATTGTTATTGTTATTATTGTTTAAAAAAGAAGTAGCTGTATTTAAAAGCTTTTTTAAAATCAGAACAGGGGAAAATCTGACTATGGTAGAAAAAAGTTTTCCTTGATAAATTATCAGGTTAAAAAAAGTTTTCCCAGCTCTGCGGGCTTGTATTGTATCAGCTCAAAAATTTCTATTAGGTGAAATTTGACCAAAGTGATAATTGTAACATTTGTTAATCGTTACACATTTTGTAAACAAAAGGGGTTGGGATAGTAAAGGTTAAGGAAGAAAAAATTAGTCATTACTACTGCCACAACCAAAAATGTTATAACTACTAGATATGATGAAAGAGAGTGCTTTTCTCTCTCTCTCTCTCTCTCTCTCTCTCTCTCTCTTTGTTTTGTAGTACAATAGCGTTTTGTTTCTTCTAATTTTAAGAGCCAAGTAGATTTGAGCGGTCAGTTTACGATTTTGAAAATTTCCCCACTAGTTACTTAATAGCTTGCCCAACCAAACGCTGAATAGTCATGGGAAATTCATACATGTACGCTTACCAGCGTTTTGATACTGACCTACTCATTGGCAAATCTTCTCTTGTTACTTTGCCTACTTTGCTTCTATTTCTCGCCCTTCCAATGTAAAGTTTTATTCATGTCTCGCTTATTCCTTACCATTGTTTTTACTTTCAAATTTCGTTTGGTATTAGCTGTGATGTTTCATTTAGCTTTATCTTTTTGGATTAGTTAGCACTGCTTGACAAAATAAAACTAGTTCTCACTCTTCTTTAAATAAGAGAGGGACGATACGTTATTCACAAAGACCTAGTTAGCCATACTACAAGATATGCAGTACTACCCCGCAATAACGGAATCGATATTGCAGGGTTTGTGTGCCGCACAAATTTGAGATCGTACTCGCGTTAGGTGTAAGCTTTCACATTACATTACTGGTCCTTTTTTATTTGAGCACTAACAGGAGATGACGAAACACGAAATTCCGTGATTGCGGGGTAATGCTTTAGTAGCAAAACGAAAAGAAATACAGATAAATTTGCTCAGCGCTATGTGGAACAATTTGGATGCCTACTTTACAACACGTCTTTAAAAGCTCAGTTGCCTGTTTTGTCGTAGCAATTAATCTCAGAGATGTTACAAGCTTTGTAGTATTCGCAAAAAGTATAAACGAATCGGCTGAAAAACACAAACAAAGAAACAAGCAAACTGTTTAATTTTGTGATTTACTTTAAGCTATTAACTACATCGTAGAAAACCGAGCGCGTCTTTGTTTTTGTTTACATTGGCGGCGCGTTGGCGGGAGGTTCCAAAGTCAAGCCACCTATAGTCTTGCCATTTCCATTTAGTGCATCTGTATTTCCACCATGTTCTTTAAACCACTTGAGATTCTTCTCTCTAGCTTCAGCTTCTGGGTCAAAGTTCTTTGCAGAATCTGGGACTTCTACAGGAATCACACGATCAGGAATAATAGGAGGCAAAGTGAAGCCTTCGTTGGGGGCTGAGGAATCATCTTGGTTAGAGTTATCGCTCATTTGTGATTGACTATTTGTGTTGATAAAAGTGATTGAGAGAAGAAAAAGAATTAGAGAAGCTATTTTTGAAAAAGAGAAAAGAAATTCACACAGAAACTAGCTGAAGGTTGTACAATGATGTCGCCCTGAGTCGGTAAGAGAATTAGGGTTTCAAAAAAGAAACAGTTGCAGATTGCATAATGCAAGTTATGACCAAGACTAAACTTGTGTAGATATTATGTCTTTTCATTTTAGCTTGTAATAACGCTTCTAAATCTCGGTAAGCAAAATGCATACCATTCACTTGTTCATAAAGGCAATACAATATGCAGCCTGATTAAAATGGTGATAATAGTATCCAGCTTTATGAATAATAGTCTGTCTTTGGCTATTGTTGCTTGCGCGACAATTGATTTTTCTATAAGTAGCTAATTAAAAGCAATGGATTTTTGTTTCCTTGCTTTCTATAGAAAAAAAGGGAAGGGAGCAAAAGCTTCCTCTCCTGATCTTATAACTTCGAGCGCACAGTTACAGAAGTGAAGTTAGTTGCTGTTTGTTAACAGTCTTTTTTAGAAGAGGTATTAGCCAATGCTTCTGGCTTAGATGAAATTGCCGTAATGAAGTATATTGCTTAGGTAGCAAATCTCACTAAATACAAACAAAGTTTTTAAAATTAGAGCAAGTTTTGGTTTCTTTTTTAATTTATTGATTGAAATTGATATTTGATTAGATCAGAATTAAAGTTTGCTACGGCTCGGCCGCCATGTATTAAGAGAAATTATAAAGATTTAGAAGCAAGTACCCATACCAATATCATAGTATCTATAGTTTCAAACAGAAAAAGAAAGCAATATGCGATTAGTCTTTGTATGTAAATAGAGACAGTAACTTGTACTTACTGCATGTGGTCCATCATGTTGAGGGCAAACGATCCGGCTGATGAAGAGCATTGTTTGGACTCGAGTGGAGTGTTACAAATTTCTAATGAATGTCGCATAAAAATCAGTAAGATTGCATACAATGATAATACTGATTAATTGAAAGCAGATACTTACGAACATTGCCGGTGACCTTCTTCCATGCTTCAACACCGGGATGAACGAAACCAATGGTAGGGGGAGGAGTTTGGGGAATAGGGTCACTCTTGTTGACAGAACGGAAAACTGGGACCTTGCTGTTGACAACATAGTTAGCAAATGCCTTGTTTCCGACACGAGGACCACCATAAGTGAAGATCTTCAAGTTACTTGAGGTGATTCTCTTATCACGTTGGGTAAGATCCATACCACCGAGCACAGCCAATGCACCACCAAGGGAGTGACTAAAGAATAATTAAACTCCTGTTGTGATTTAGTAAAGTTTTTATCTTACCCAGTAACAAGGATCTTGTAATCAGGGTTTGCATCAAGTTGAGCCTTAAGGATGGGATAATAAGTGCCGACTGAATCCTTAATAGCGTCATTAAAACCTATAGCAATATGTATTTAATGAGTAAATGCGCTTTCCAATGGCAAGCTGTAAAGCACCAAAATAAAATTCGTACCTTTGTGAACAGTAGCACCTGAGGCAGCAGGATAGCTAGTAGGTGTAGCGCTAAAATCCTAGACAAAAAATGAGTTTTCGTTTCAAATAAAGAAATGGTCTGACTTACAGTCATCCAGTTTTGAGCTGAGATACTACCACGGAAACTAAGATAGATTGTCTTTTCAGCAGCACTGGTCATGATGAAACCATTGGTATCAGTCAAGGGAGTTCTGAAAGTCTTTATCATTTTACCATCGGGAACAGATCGCTTACATTGAGAGCAAGACCAACTAGGCATATATGTAGTACAATAAGCAGCAGAGGCAACACCAGCATATTTCTTGAAGACTGCAATTTGAGCGGCTGTAGCAGCTTGAGCAACAGAATCACGCTTTGAAACATCAGTCTTGTTTTGGCCATTTTCCAAGAATTTCTTGAAGTCACCGAATTGGTCAAACTTAGTGATATCCTTGTACTTGCTGAACCAATCTTTGAATTGACTCATACCACCCAATCCGCTGGAGCTGGAGTCAGATCCTGAAGATTGACCGAATTTTTGCATTAATTGGCTGAGCTTTTGCAAACCACCTTGTTGGAAGCCATCGCTGCTAGAAAAAGGTGATGCCAAAGGGAAGGAAGGGAAGCCACTAAGGCCGCTAAGACCACTAAGACCACCAAGGCCGCTACCAGAGCCACCAAGACCACCAAGACCACTGCCTAGACCACCGAGACCACCAAGACCACTGCCAGAACCGAGACCACTGAGACCACCAAGGCCGCTACCAGAGCCAAGACCACTAAGGCCACTGAGACCACCAAGACCACCAAGACCGCTACCAGAGCTGCCGGAGCTGGAACTGTCAGAGCTAGAGCTGCTAGAGCTAGAACTACCATAGCCACCAAGACCGTTAAGAGCGCCAAGATCATTGGAGCTGGATTTTGAACCAGAAGTTACATCAGAGTCAGCAACAGGCGCAGCAAGAGCTGGGTTGAAGACCATGCAGGAGGTAAGAAGCAAAAGGTTGATTCCTTGAGTAATAGTAGAGAAAGCAACCATGTTTAGTGAAGTTTAAAGGAAAGGAAGGGTGAAGTATTAATTTGTACTGAATCAAAGTTTGCAGAATATGCGCTTTATATATACCATTTTAAAGTAGTACCAAGTAGGTGGCACAAATGTCACAATAAATTATGTTTATGTGAGTTAGCAGTTGCAAATATTCATTTTACAAGCTATCTGTAAGCTATTCGCTGAATTTCAGATTATAACGTGCTACAATCTGCAAAAATTTCAAATCCCTTCGTGAAAGCAGGAGGCATGTTTGTTCATACCTTGTATCGAAGTTTAATGCAATTAATTTAATATGCTGTACGACAATTAGTAAATTAGTGTTTGTTATTCTTGTTGCTGTCATAAAGTCTAACTTAAAAAACCTGTAAGGGTTAAGACCGTGATGGTTTATCGCTTACAGATGTATAGCTCAATTATAATTGAAAAAGACAAACGTGTAAGCTCAATGCTATCAGTGAAGCCATCGCATTTGGATAGAAAGATTCATGGTTCTTGTTTGGTCTTGATTCTAGTTGCATATGATTTACAAGTTCTTATTGTTTTCCTTTCTTGGAATAGAAACAAAGAGAGAACTTTTAGAAATTTTGTGCAGACGTTAATCTTTGTCCAATCAAATGACTGATATCCAAATAGCGATTGGGCATACGTTTTGGCCATGAAGAATTGCCAATCTCATATTGTAGATTAATTGTATTAAGTGGCACTATCATACTATTGCTCCTGTCTTCTTGTGTTATATTTTGTAGTGAATTAACAGTAAATATACCATACTCGATTTTGACTGGGAATGGGGGCCTTAACATATCCAAGCATTTGGCTGTGTAACCTTCTCTTAGTCTATTATTTACAAAGCTGTCTAGATCAACATCGTTCTTCGAAGATAGGACTCTTCTAGCAAACAATAGACAAGATGACTGTAGCCAGTCCAATGAGCAATTCTGTTTTTTTCAATATGTTGATATGGATTGCAACAATAGTCCAATAAGCTTACACAATTCATTTCAATCCATTAAATGATTGGAGGGCAATTTGTATATATTCGTTGAATCAATTGAGCTAACAAGAGAAGCTGATATGAAAAACAAAAACTAACAATGTATAGGTAGCAGGCTTGAATTGGACTTTTATTTCTCTCTTTCAAAAAGACAACGTCTAAAAGAAAACGATGCTAATCCGTTCTTGTAACTGATAATACAGACTACAATGTAGATGCATACTGTTTTATGTGGCAAACAAACAAAAATGTTCTTATGTTCTCGGTTTGTCATACTTGTGACTATAGGGAAATAGATGTAATTAAGAGAGAGTGACACAAGCGTGTGCACTCAATAAACTTCTTTTTACTATGTAGTGAATCAATCTGATTAATACTGGCTTTATTTACCAGTTTCCAGCAACTTGGCCTTTTGTAGGACAAAGATTGAGTTGTTTAGATCTCAGAAAAAGTCTTCTAACTATGTATATTCCCTTTACCTATGCAACTTTTGATAAATCATCTACAACTTCATAAGATAACCAACATTCATCAAACGAACTCAAAATTGCATCGCCTTAATTTTCGCCATCAAACAAATCATCTCATCGTATATTATATGGGCCATTCCTGCTTTTGTTACAAAAGCCTAAGAAAATTGTGCTTTTTGTCAACCTCTAAAACACCTAATTATTCTTTTGTATCGAATTGTCACTTGACAAACACTCGTGCGACGACAATTGTATAGATACAAACATTTTTTAATAAGACTTCTCGTTCTAGAGAATTAAACGAGCTTTCCTTTCCTATGTAATACTACTGTGCCTCTATCTAATCTACAACACCTATTGAGCAGAGCAATTAAGCCCTCTTGTTTAGAGTAAAACATTCTAGAGAGCAAATTAATTATTGCCTCAATCTAGCTTAGTCTGTTGAATCTTTTTTAAAGCCTATTTTGCCTGTTTAGGCAAGTGACAGCACAAAAAATTGAACGATCTGTGTCGACGTCTGTTAAGTTTTCTCTTCCAATGTTTGGTCAATGAAAACAAAATGCAAGACTTGAAGTCATACATTTGTTGGTTAGACGCATTTGCATGGGAACAAAGAGTTAATTGACTATAACAAACTCCACTGCAGTAACAACGTGTATTTAAAGAAGAATATAACCATGCATGTACATGCATGCTATTTTGAGTGCCCTGATTCTATAAGGTTTGGACTTCAAGTGTGACTCAATATAGGAAAAATTAAGGGACAATCCTAAAGTCAGCTATACTGATATCTTGCAATCAGCAATGTTTCAGATCATAAACCAGTTCTCTCTTTTGTAGTAAGATATACTGTAGTTTATGCTTGGTAGAAAGTGAGGTGATTTACGGAATAGGTACATTAAGAGGTTTCATTTCTGAATAAATCTTGAAATAATTTTAAAGTTTGCCAGTCAGGTCAAAAGTTCGTAAAGTGTAATTGAGTTCCTCTCTTATCTTGAAGCTTTCGGAGGTTGTCATTCGGGAGTCTTAATGCTAAACATATATGTATTCTGTAAGAATTATGAGCATTCCAAGTTCATATGCCGAGAGCGTTCAAAACTTAGTTGGTCGGTTTAAAGTAAGTTTCCAAAAATATCCAGCACTTTTCTTAGCCTTTTTGAAATTTCCTCTTTAATTGTTTGTACTTGCAGCTCAGATCCTGGAAGTTCCAAGAAGATCATTTCGAAATTGAAACTCCTTGATGGATTATACCAACTTTTGTAAGAGAGTTAGACCCACCTTGAAAAAATCAAAGGTTCCAAAAAGCCTGCGATTATGCAAAAAGACCTGATGGAGAGGGTTTTTTTTTTAGCTTTTAAAAGACCTTTAATTTTTTTTTTACAGTGACAGACATGAAATCTTAAATGACAAATTAAATAAAAGATCAGGTTGAAAAGAATAATACATTCATTCAACAATGAACTTTGTTTTTTTTCCTTCTGTTCGCGTTTATTTTAGAACAACATGTTCATTTCAATATACAGGCAAATTAAAAGAATAGAATTACAAGGTATACATATGGTAAAGAAAAAAGAAAGACAAGATGAAAAATTAACGTCCATATAAGTTTCATGATTTTAAACAAGGTTAGTCATGATATTGTTCACGGTTGCTTGGGCGTCCGTTGTTCTAGGTTCAAGCTGCAAACTACGTTCGTAGTGTTCATCAGGATCATGATCTATGCTCATGTTCATTTTGATGAATTCTTGTAGTTCTGGTATAGTATGGAAATTATAAGCAAAATTTTGAAACTGTTGAAGTTCACGAATAACTTCAGCAGCTTTCTGCCGCTTAGCGAAATTGATTAGATTATTAGATTTAGGCAAGAAATCTGGATTGCCATCTTCAATAAAAGTTAAATCTTGTAAATAGATACCCAAAAATGGAATACAGGGCGGGTTGACAGAGTGGATCATGTCTCTATAATCAGCAAAATTACGGTTGGCACCCATCAGCTTTCGAATTTGTGCTAGAGTTTGAGCAATGTTTCGGCTAGTCATAATCCAAGTCTTCTTGAGGCGACCGATTGCACTGTTTTCAAAGGAAGACAAAATGGCCATACATGTATTGAAGTTGTTCAAGTTTCGACATTGCTATAATCTCATAAATTTTACTGCCTTAAGAATAATCAAGAGAGAACTTACATCTGCCACATGTACCCAAAACTTGATCATTGTTGCACGCTTCTTTGGTTCTTCATGAAACAAGATACTGCTTGTCACCCAGTCTGTCATTTGATTACAGTATTTGATAGATTGCTTAATATTGACAGCAACAGAGCCATTGGAGCCATCTTGAGACCATGCCTTGCCAAGTAGCTCAATGGGACGAATGCCACTATATAGCTTGAAATCGAGAATGCTTAACTGTCTGGCCATCTCGAGCGGGTCTATGTCTAATAACTGGAAGTTGGTTATATTCTTAGGGTAAATAGGATCGGGGCCAGAAACCGCATTAGGCACAAACTTCTTCATTTCTCCACTTGAACTCAGTTCAATACGCTTCTTAATAAGCTTGAGTAACTGATTAGCAGCCAAAGAAGATATATCTCGAATATGAGTGTTTGTAAAATATTCAAATCGACTCAACAAATGCTCGTCTTCATCAATGTAATAATTTTCGAGCCAGTTCTTCATAATGTTAAACACTCTGATGAAAAAAAAAAAAAATAAACATTTTCAGTATGTGCATGTACTGACTCTTTCTCCCTCTCTTACCTCAAACGAACTAATTTTTGCTTACGCTCGGTCCATACAACCAGTTGCTTTGGTGTCAGCATATCAGGAGGAAGAATATTGTAACGAGCTTCTAATAAGCTTACAATTTCTTCTGTAGTAGCAAAAGATCTATAAGTTAGCAAAAATGTTGCAATAAAGCTTGTATCTAGTATAGAGAATATCATAAGTTAACATAACAAATGAGGTTTTTTTTTTCACATCTATCTTACCTAGTGTGTCATGCACTGTAAGACGTTCTATAAGAGCAGCAAGAGTACCACCTCTTACTAAACCTTCTGGACTAAACTCAATTTCTTCGGGAAGGTAATCAGGTCCTAATCCATCATCGATTTCTGACGCGGAGCTATCTGTGCGGATACTTTGCTGACGTCTGCGCATAGCAAGGTCGCCAACGGTTTTCAAGCCGCTTACTGTCAGAGAATTGTTGGCCTGAGCAACAGATGCAAATGTTCCACGACGAGCTAAATTGAACTCTGTTGTATCAGAATCTATAAGGCCCTCATGGCTACGAGGACTAAGTGGAGCTTGATGCTCATGGACTAATGACACTGAGCTAGAGGAAAGTCTTCTGATTTGTGCAAAAGTCGAAGATGTAGGTGAGGGGGTTACTGTATCTTCATGAGTGGCACCAATGATGCGTTTCCTTTCATTCACCATCATGATCACACTCTGCTCAATACCAGCAATGGCGTCCTTCATGCTAGCAATAGATTCATGAATCGTGTTTACTGATTCGTCAAGATTTGCATGTATATTAGTTATTGTCTGTGTTGCACCAAACAATTGTCCCACAGCGGTGTATAGGCTCTGGCGACTGATTCGATAGTTGACAACAGATTGAGCATGCATGTCAATGTGATCAAGATTGATTTCGTCTAAAATATTCATGTATTGGCTGATTTGACCCGATAGGTTGCGAAACATCGAAACTGCTTCTGTTCTTTCTTCTTGAAAATCGGCTTTCTTTTCTGCTTCTGATCGTTTTAATATATCGGATGCCAATACAGAAAATGTTTCTGTTGAGCAATGTATTTGATACGAGTAAGCCTGTAGGTTTAATACAAGGTCTTGGTTGAGCAGGTATTTGGCTTTCTGAACTAGGGGCATTCCAGCTTCCATACCATTACCCATCTTTTTATCATCTACTAAACTAGTCTCGCTAGCATTCACTCTACTGTAACTGTTAAGCATTGATGGATCACAAGGAAGTTGAGAGACATCGTTCAAAAGTCTTGGGTTTACATAATTTATAGTAACATCGCGCTGTTGGCATAGGGTTACAAAATTGCGCACTGCTAATAAGACGTCGTTAGCGTCTTTCTGGATTTTTTGAAAAGTACTAGGTGTAGATGGTGAGATTTCAGATGTTTCTGAACCCATTTTGGATGACAAAACAAGCTTTGAAAGTGAGGACATGATGGCCCGTCGTGGTTCTCTAAAGACGGGATCTTGGAGTAATTGAGAATCCTTCTCCATAGACCGAGATGCATAAAGCATAAGGCGTACACTCTCTACAACAAATGCTGTTTTTAACTGCAGTTCAGTATGCTGACCTTTTTGAGCTGTATTGATAAGCTGATGAATCGAAAGTGCCACATCAGAGGAAATCTTTTGCCATGTCAATTCTTCAGCTGTTCCAGATTCCTGCTGAATAGATGATTGGCGTACATAAGCAGGGTAATCTGAATCTTCATTCTCGTCTTGTTGTTCATCTTTTAATGTACTTTTCTTCTGTTGCACAAAGAAAATAAATAAAGAAATGAGACCGAGACACAATCTTGCATTGTTTTTTTTTTTTACCAATCGGCCAGTTTTCTCATCAATCTCTTCACGATCCCATGTTGTCTCTTGGGTCAACAAATTGCAGTAATAGACTCTTCCTTGAGGTGTCTTTCTTTCAACCCAGTTTTCCATTAGCTAAAATAGACAGATAGCTTAGTCTTCTCTATTGTCCAACATGTCTTCTTTTTACCTCTTTTGCTGTAGTCTCTGTCTCTGTAGTAAGATAGTTTTGTTCTCTTGACTTATCTGAAAGAAAGCTATCTCTTTTATTTGGATTTGCATCATGATCTTCAATGAAAATTCGATCAGGATCTACGGGATGATGTGACTGAATTTCTCCTGTGTTTTCATTGTAGTAATACCAAGATTGGCCATCCTCTCCCATTTGCAAAATCCAGCCTTCTGGCAAATTGTTGTTGATTTTATTGGTTTCAGAGTGATCCAAATTAGCCATGAACGGACTTGTCTGTGCAGATTCTAGATAGCTATGAAGCAATGGTGAATATAAGCTGCCAGCCGTTAAGTGTTCATGAGGACTAATGGCTTTTTCTGATATGACTTCTACATAATTGCTAGGAAACCATCCTCTTTTGCCATTACACCTATATATATATTCATTATCAAGCCACATTAGATTTTTTCTCTCTAAAACACAAAGAACAGATTCTTTATTCAAGATGATCTCACCATCCATCCCACCATCCTGATTCCAACTTGGCAAGCACCTCGATGATGTCGTCTTTTTCGAAATTTAGTGATGAACTTTCTTCTGATGCATAAGGATAAAGTGCTCTAACTTGACAAAGTAATTTCGGAAGAGGTGACATAGAAGTCATATTGGTGGACAGGAAAAGAGAG
Organism: Choanephora cucurbitarum; assembly: GCA_025331435.1. Taxonomy (NCBI): domain Eukaryota; kingdom Fungi; phylum Mucoromycota; class Mucoromycetes; order Mucorales; family Choanephoraceae; genus Choanephora; species Choanephora cucurbitarum. Next base: position 11,119 of record JAIWNI010000071.1, read on the forward strand.
AGAGAGAGAGAAGGTGAAAAGAACAGAAAAAAAAGAGAAAGTAATAAGTTTCTCAATTTGGCTGTAAAAGCTTGTATTTGATAGAAGAAATTTTATTGGCAGGTGAACAACGGTTCGATTATTTTTCCTGACCCTTCAAAACAGTTTTCCTTTCTTTGATTGTTCACGAAATATCGCCTTTATACAGTTTGTTGAAGCATGTAACTGAATGGAACATGTATCATAGAGCATATGCTCTCAAGCTAAACAGAACGAGCCACGCAGTTGAAAGCCACAGGTGTGATTTGCAAATCAGTCAATCATACCCAATTCAATAGTTATCGCTATAGCAAACTTTAATCATAACTGACACTATCGTATGTTTACCAATAGCGCGTTCTTTACTGATAAAATTCGGATAAGTGGAAAGCCATTTTGTCTGTACAACAACCAAGTTGTTTGATACCTTGCGCCAATGCTAAGTTGCTTAATTTAGCACAAACTATACAGGCTATATTCACGCGATAATTTAAAAAAGTAAATTAAGGATCAATCTCCGATTTTAAACTTTTTGAAGTACTTGTCCCTGCAGAAAAGAAAAAAAGAATGATAGGCTAGGTGATCGGTTCGTGTTATTTCTATAACTTATTGCTCTCAAGGGCTTCTTTATGTTGGCTGAGTACTAGTATGTATTCAGACAAGAAACTGATGCTTGAAACTCGCACTACAGCTCTTCAAATGTAACGAAACACAACATATGCAGGTTATTTGTTTTTGTGATGTTAGTTACAAGGGCAATCTCGATGGTTGCTCCTTATTGTTTTATGGTCAGTTGGCAGAACCTTCAAAAAGCCCTTTGACTGATTCTTGTTTGGTCCAATGCTGTTTTGTGTTTGACCTTCAGAAACTTATTTACCGTCTCAACTGATATTACTCACTATCCCCGAGAACTAAAAATAGCTCAAAGCTAGCACACTTGTCATGTATTCATGTGTCTACCCTTTGCTTCCTCACCAACTAAACATGTTGATGTCCTATTGTTTAGCTGTCTAATGAACACATCTATACCCTTTAGGTCTACAAAAAGGAACAAAAATGATTGCTCTAAAGCAAGCCCTATTGACAGTCAGCAGCAATTTGTAAAAGTGAAACCAAAGTACAGATCAATATTGGAATAACTAAGCTATCTCTGTTTGTAGTTCTTCTGATATTATAACAGCATTCCTTATATGTATGTTAATAAGTATTTGAATAGAACACACTGTGCATATAAGTAACATTTAATGATAAGTACAAGTTGATCTGTATACCTTTAAACCGACTTTTCTTATTTAAAAAAAAAAGAGGATCAGTGCAGTTGTTCATAGCTATACTCAAAGTGAGAGATGTTGTCTATACCCCCGAAAAAAGAAAGCAGAAGACTGATGTCCCATCATTGCTTGTTTCATTTTCTTGTTTCTATAAGGATTCTCAACAGGATAACACCCCTTCTTCTGTTAGTATATCATACAAACTCCTTTTAAAATCATAATGATTATGTCAACACTTGTCCAACCATCAACAGAGGCTGGCCAGTGCGTGTTAATTCTCTGTTTCCATCAAAAACAAAAGTTGTCTTCTAGGCACATTCTCACCATCAGTTGGTATGTTTGAGTTGAGTCAAGGAAGCTATCTTTCCGTTCTCAGGCTTGTACTGATTGTGCTTTGGGCGAAATAAAACAGGTGAACATCACTCGCTTACAACAACAAATGAAGAATATGGTTTACTCTCGTTCCAGTTTCAGCCTCATTTTATGTATGGAAATTATTTGTTCTAACAAGATGCTGTGGTTCAATAAAAGCAACATGGCGTTCAGATCGCACCAAATTTCATTCTCTAGTCGTTCATTTAAATACATATTTGATTTAAGAATTGTGGTCATTATAGGAAGTAGCAACCTTTTAACACTAAAAAACGTTATTCCGCTTGGGAGTTATGCTCAATATAAAAATGACATTTATCAAGTAATCCTAATACACCGAAACACTATCCATTTTTTAGTGTTAGAAGATAAGGCATTATAAAGCCGAATGTGTTTATTATTAAAGAAAATAGGAGGGATGTTGAACAGTTAATGTAATAATTTTTTTTTTATATAAGCACATACATGCATATACACATGTATGCCTATGTACAAAGTGAGAAGGGGAAAAAGAGATGACTTTAGCAGATAGATCAGGCTTCATTGTATTCCAAAACAGTCCCAAATACATAATCCCAAAACTTGGACGTTATACCAAATCCCATATCGAAATTCTTATAATGATGAGCAACATGGTATTTCTTCAACTCCTTAAAGTAAACCTCAATTACTTTTGCATGATGAATATAGTAATGGATCATGTCATAGCACACATAACCAAAGAAGGCACCACCGACAAAAGCATAAGCAAAAGCAGGATAGAACAAAGCATGAGCCAATTTGAAGACAGGAACACTCAAGATCACAGTCAAGACAGGTGGCATAACTAGCCTCAGTCTATATAGAGATAGGTCAGAAACTCAATCGATTGATGTGACAATGCAAACGCTTACCTATCCATTGGCATGTGATGGTGAATGCCATGCAGTGTAAAATGCACCAACAAGGCCAGAGGGTGATCTGGCAAGAGATCATCGAGATGAAACAAAAACCGATGCAACATGTACTCAAAGAAAGTCCAAAACAAGACGCCCAAGCCGAATCCTTTCAGGGCCGTCTCGATCGAGAAGTAAGGTGCATGCATGGATTTCCAGATCTGATAGCACACAAAGGGCAACCATAGGGTCGGGACAGTATACCAATGGGTTCTCGTCAGGACATCCATCCAAGCGTTTTCGAAATAAGGCACATAGTATGGGGTATAACGAGGTCGATGTACTTGCTCGAGGTAATACGCTTTGCTGTAGGTTGCGTTCCAGAGTTGAGGAAAGAGAGGCTTTCGGAGATCCAAAAATTGCTCATGGTGATCTGATTGCTTTAGTTTTTCTTGGCGACGCTGTCGAGCACTGTTGAGGACAGCTTTCTCCACCACAAGATCGCCAATGTAGTGTTCGAGCAAGAGATCGTAAGCGGCATCTGAGTGCGTGTGGTAGTTGATGTCACCGAGCACCTGTGTGATATCAGTGCCTGCAAATGCCAAAAGAATCTCATCGCCACCGGGATGATCTTTCAGAAACTTGGTGATGTCATATACTTTGTTCTCCACAATAACCCAACAGGACTCTCTTGTGTTGTTCTCTTCCACCTGCTTGAGTGTGATTTGACTTGTCATTCTAAACCAAAATGAAAAGAATAAGAAAAAAAAAGAAAACAATAAGCTGATTATTCTTTTTTTTTCTTATTAAAAATAGGTGTGTACCTGAGAAAGGTTATTGTACTAATTTCATACCCAAAAAAAAAATAACAGGGGATGAAAAAGAAAATGTAATTCTAGACTATTTATGAGAGGATGTGTTGTTAAGGCATCTTCATTTCCTTGTTAGAAGAAGCAAGGGAAGTCTAAACAACTCAAAGTAAGAGAAGTTATGTGTAACATCAGAGTGTGAGGCTGAGTCTTTTGAAATAGCATGAATAGTCTCGAAGATGATAATTGAGTTTCTTTCTTGAGTGATGTACTAAATGAAAGTACAATCATAGCCAAGTGTTAAACAATGCACTTAGATAAAAAAAAAGAAAAGTCATTATGGCGTAGGTGATTACAAAAAACAAATGTACTTGTGAGACCTCAAAAGGACAAGTACATCTTAAAGAGCCAAATGATGTCTGCTTGCATCTAGAAAGCATTCTATCTTAAGCCAAGATAGAAAACAATGTCTTTTTTTTTTTGAATTAATAGATTTGTATATAACTCTAACATAGGTGTGTATTATTTTGTTTTACATGGGTTGTAATTGACTACAGAATCATCCGATGAGTCTATAAACTAGTTATTCATTTCAAAATATAGACATACCGTTTTTCTGAAATACGAGAAGCAGGATAATAATTGCTCCAAGTGAAATCTGAATTAGGGAAACTACCAGGATTAACACAATGAGTACCTTCATAAGTAATACCATAATTTTCACATTTATCGGCAACAATAAGCTATATTCACCCCCCAACAACAAGAAATAATAATAAGCAAATAGATTATCATAACAAAACAATCAAACTCACTGCATGAGGAAGAGGGAAAAGTCTAAGTGAATTATCAAAAGCCCAAGAGACAGGTTTTACAGACAATGGCAATGGACTTAGATGTGCCTGATCAACAATAGAACGAACAAACTAACAAACATGATTCAGAACCAATACAATCAACCAACAAAAAGGGCCCTTACATGTCTATTCAACTGAGGATCCTGAGATAAATTAGCAGGCAATAACGTATTTCTCCATAACTTCTGTAACCAATCTTCTCTGAATATCACAATATCCTGAGTACAGTATCGAATACGACAGGGATTTGTTGTGAAATGAGCCTTTCTGGCCTTCTGTCGAACACGTTGAACAAAGCTAGGCAAGATAGGTCGTTGTGGCAAGGATCGACCAGCCCAAGGATCTTTGGGACCAGGCACAAATACGAAATTACTATGGGCGGCTATTTGATCGAATTCACTGATGAGATCTGCTAGTGCTGAGAAGTTGTCTTTGTATTCATCGGATTCGGATCCAGCATACACAAATGGTTTACTTGAGAAATTACCAATCATAATGAAAGCCAATGGAATTTGACCACCTGAATAACCTTCAAAGATACGTCTTAATGCATTCATCACCTAATTTTTTTTGAGTAGTGTAAGTCATGTAATTGTCAATTTTATATTAATTTTACCTTTGGTTGATCCAAGTGAACATCTGATAAGATGACAAAAAACATATTCTTGGCCTTTTCTTCTTCTGCTTTTAATAATTTCTAGTTACTGTCAGCAAGATTTTCTATTGAAACTAGTAACACTATTTTACCTCATCCACCAATGGTTTTGGTAATCCCAAGAAATCAACATGTCCAAATACATGACTTATATGACCAATATCAGTTTCCCCCCCCCCCCTATTTATAGTAAATTCACTTACTCTGTCATTTCTCTTGACTCAGCTGGAGGTAAATTGATTTCAGTCACATGAAATCGATGATCAAGACCATACCGTCCTTCAACCAACACAAAGGATCCATCTGTAAATAGACCATAATCATAATCCTTAAAATAGGATGCCAATAAGACACTCTACTTTCTATCCATACTGATCACTTACTGCTTCATTGACAACAAGTTCTATATGAGCATCCTCATCCTCAAGATGGATCTTGCCTTCTTCCATCTGAGTCAACATACCAAACAACACAAAATCCTCACCATCATGACCAATTAATGATTTAATAGGTGTGATCTAAATTCCAAAAAATAAAAAAAAAAAGTTGGCTGATGTCTTTTGCTTACCAAATTCACTACTTTACTTTAATGAATTCCTTTTCATTGGCTCCACCCATAGCACTTGGACAGAATGAATCGTTTCTCAATAACCGTTGCTTAACTAACTTGTATCGTTCTCTATACATATCACCCTTTTCTGATGCCTCAGGTAATAAAGAAGGTGTTTCGGTGGATCTGTGTTGAGGCGTGAGTACTGAACTTCATTTTCTAATTTTATACACTTACTTGATAAACGTCCTTGCCTGTTCATCATATCGCATACGAGGTAAATCAAAGGCACTGACGACATGAAAGTGTTGTGCCACATTCACTACTTCCTCAAATGGTTCATCAATTGTCATTTCCTGTAGAGAATCATTGATGGCATCATCTTCTCGTTGAAAGGGTGTTAATGAAGCTGCCACAGCTGCTGAATGTCGAATAGACGATATCACTTCACGCATCGTTCCTTCATCCACAATCACCTGTTTCTCCTCTAATACAAAGAATGAACATAACGAAAAACAAGGAATCATGGGGTCATTACCACTATAACGTTTTCGATATGCTTTTATGATCTTCTCGATTGCCTCTGTCAAGTCTGGTTCTGATTCGAGTAAGGTCTCTAGGTATCTGGCTGCATTGGTCTGTACATGAAGTCCATATTTCTTGGTGAATAACGTATAGATAGCTCTTTTTATTTTTATTTTTGAGTGAGGTGCCATGTTGATTGTTATAAAAAAAAATAACAAGAGTATGAATCGCGAATAACGCGTTTCTTAAAAAAAAAAAAGAGACGCGCTTTTCATGTCTGAGATGGAATTGAGAACTAAAATACGTTGGTCTATAAGTAAGCGTGTTCTCAAGTCAATACCAATACTCTATTCTATAGAGTGTATTAGAAAAGTAATTGTCTGGATCTCTTTTCTGTACTATTCTAAACAAAAGAAAGTACAATCAATTCAGAAGCTTAAAATCAAAGGACATTGAAAAATGGGGTTTTTTTTTGTGTGTAACCTATATCTCAATGGATTGAACCTGTATTTCAGGATACAAAAAATAAAAAAAAAAGGGTTCTCTCTCTCTCTCTCTCTCTCTCTCTCTCTCTATTATTTTGATGGAATGACTTCTACTTTTTCTTTTTGTTGTCAATCCATTGTGTTCTTAACCAACTGTCCCATTTTTACTTTACTTATGAACATTTGGACCCTGCAAAAAAAGACATAGAAGGTTACACTGATATCGGGAATTTGCATAATATGATTGTAAAATAAATATATAGATATAGAATAGAATTTAAAGTGGATAGGCTGAAGGAAGCCAATAATCTTTTGTAGGTGTCGAAAGAGGCAAACTCTGATGTCGCCAATTCTGACCATTGCCCATCAAAAGAGCCTGCTCAATTGATGCCATATCAACAGATGATGTAGAAGGAAACCGTGTGACCTGACAGAGTCTCTCATCCATCCCAGCCACTGTCAACAACTCTTGACGAAGATCAGAAGCTAAGCCACGCACTGTATGACGCAAGATAGCCGATGCTTGAGTGCCTTCTGTGAAATCACTGCATTGGATCCATTGAGTGTTTGTTTCCATAAAGAAGATAGGGGGTTCTGTCAGGTCAAGATCGATCTGAGCTGAGATATGATCATCCAGGACATTCAGTTCCATAGAGGCTATGGTGTCAAATGAGATCATCATCTTGAAATGGTAATTGCTGTCTCGAATATGCCATGAAAAGGCACGTTCATTAAGCTTGTAGAAACACATGAGATCATGTTGACTGATCTTCATACGATGCCATGATCCTACTGTGACTGCTGTGGCCGTAATCATGCCTGATTGTTGTTCTTGAAGGAGAGCAGTAGGCTGTAATGGTTCACTTTCTAATAGGGATATCAGAACAAAAAATGGAGATCATATCACTACCTACTTTACCTAATCGACGAGGCATGACAAAGGATTGAGGTGAAGGAGAGACAGTCATGTTGTAGAGATCTTCTTCTAGTTCTTTAGGACCTGTGACAGAGATAGAAGGTGTATCGTAAGATTGAGGAAACATATGAGCGAGATTGGGAGGAGGAGGAGGAATGAATGTGTTGGAGATCATATCTGAACTCCAAGCACGGTGCATAGGCATTTTAGAATGTGGAAACATCTGTCGAGCATATTGTTGTTGATACCAAGCATTGGAAGGATAACCCGTGGCTTCTGCACATAATCTAGCTCTTGCCACTTCTTGTTCTTGACGTAACAACACACGTCTCTGAAGCATTTTAACTTTGGCTCTTCTGTTCTGAAACCAGATTTGAATCGATCGTTCTGGCATCTGTAACTTATAGGCAAGTTGTTTTCTCATCTTGGAGTCGGGTGTTGCACTCACACTGAAGGTTTCTTCCAGTACACTCAGTTGAGAAGGTGTCACACGAGTGCGTTTCTTTGAGTCGTCAGAGTGATTGGAGGGTGGAGGAGTGGCAGACATGAAGGAAAGGAATGGTGGAAAAAGGAAAGTAGTAATGGCGTGTTATATATGAGTGAAATAAAAAAGGGGAATTGGTAGAAGATGAAAATAAAGGAAAGGAGATGCTTCTTCTATCAGTGAGGAGAGTGATAAAGAAAAAAAGAAAAAGAAAAAAAGAAGGAGAAAGAAAAAGGGCGGGTGAACGGTTATTTAAATTGGCTTTATTACTGTTGCCTTTTATGTGCAAAGGCAATACCTGTTTCTGAGTTCAGTACAATGAAAACATTATTTTCTTTGTCTATGTTGTCAATACTATGTATGAATCTCATTAAGCATAGAGTTAGTTTCACTGAATAACAGAATAGACTTGCATCCCCCCCGCATCGTCTGTGCTTTCTACAACAGTGATGGTTTTTTTATCCACTGTTTCTTATCCAATAAGAGAATAGGATTTAAGTTAGTCTAAAGGGTATGTAAAGAAAGAATGTTTTTAAAAAAAAAAAAAGAGAGAGAGAGAAACAATCAACTTGCTTTTTATTATTCAATCTTGACTCCTGATTTCTTTTTTAGTTCCATTTGATTCTCCACTCTCTCTCTCTATCCAATCTCAGCCAAAACCCCCCCTTTTTTTTAAGAATATAATATTTTAAATCGATAATTATAAAGTTCAAGGAGTCTTTTCTTCTTCTTCTTTATCAAAGAGAAAGGGGGGGGGGTAAAGGAGTAAGAAAGAAGGAGGGAAGATGACCAAAAAAGGCAAGATGCTATCGAGAGCTAATTATGATGTCGATGTATGTATGTATGTTGTTGATGTACAACGTTCGTATTACTTCAATTGTAAGCAATGCGCGTGTTCACACACAATTTTAATTATTCTGAATTTTTATAATTTTTTTTTCTTTCCCCTTCTCTTTCTTCTTCATTTTTTCAACAGAATGAACAATAAACCACAAGTCTATCTAGGTAATCCTCGGCCACTTTTAAAGAGACCTATGGACAACAATGCCTTTCCACCCAATCATCCATTGGCTAATTTGCCTATACCCTCACCTACACCTTATCAACAACAACAGGCAGCCCGTTTACATTATTATCATACCAGACCATCTGCTTATGTTGAAAACCCTAGTTTTGGTTTAAAAGATTTTGAATTACAAGATACCTTGGGTTTGTTTTTTTTCATAAGTTGATCATAACTACATAGCTGATATCTTATATGTTAGGTACTGGTACATTCGGTAGAGTGTATCTATCTAAATTTATACCTTCCAGTAAATTCTATGCTATGAAAGTATTAAAGAAATCAGAAGTGGTCAGACTAAAGCAAGTAGAACATTTGATGTCCGAAAAGCAGATTTTATCCTCTGTTCGATTTCCATTCATTGTCGATCTGTAAGGCCTTTATAAATACAATCGATGAACAGTAGACTGACTATTTTGTGTGTATAGTTTCTGTACATTTCAGGATGATACCAATCTATATATGTTACTTGAATATGTAGTGGGTGGTGAACTGTTTACTCATCTACGTAGAGCAGGTCGATTTACGAATGATATGACAAGATTCTATGCTTCTGAGATTGTGTTGGCTATCGAATACCTTCATTCAAAAGATATCATCTATCGTGACCTAAAGCCTGAGAATCTGTTGATTGATCATCAAGGTCATATCAAGATTACTGATTTTGGTTTTGCAAAAAATGTAGTGGATAGGTAAAAAAATCAAACATTCTATTTGAATCTATTCAACTAAATTATATCCATTAGAACCTGGACATTATGTGGTACACCAGAATACCTTGCTCCTGAAATCATACAGAGTAAAGGTCATGGTAAGGCAGTGGATTGGTGGGCTCTTGGTATCTTGATATTTGAAATGTTGGCAGGGTAAAGTTTGGAAGCAAATGGATCATGTTTATTTACTCATCGAATCATAGTTATCCTCCCTTTTTTGATGATAATTCATTTGGTATTTATGAAAAGATTTTGATGGGCAAAGTTCAATTTGCTGCTCATTTTGATCCACTTGCCAAAGATCTCTTAAAGCGATTGTTAGTCAGTGACAGAACAAAGCGTTTAGGCAATTTAAAGGCAAGTCATTCTGGATCAAAGAGGAGAATGATTGCTTATTGTTTTGATTTAGGGAGGATCAGAGGATGTCAAGAGACACAAATGGTTTCGAGGTGTTGATTGGATAGGATTGTTGGACAAGAATGTGCGGGTAAGTTGATCTAGATACAATCAAAGAAAGATATTGACTTGTGTGTTTAAAGGCACCCATTATTCCACACTATCCACACCCTGGAGATACAAGTAACTTTGAAAAGTATCCTGAACAATTTGATACAGAATCCAATCTGGATGGTGATCCTTATAAGGAGTTATTTATAGGCTTCTCATCTTAATTTCATTTATATACACACACACACACACAAAATACCCCTATAGTGCTTCTAATCTATATATATATAAAAGGACGTATGATCATGTTACAGCAACATCAACCCTAGCTTCATTTAACTGATGCAATGTTTCATTTAGAGAGTGTCTCTTTTAAAGCTATCAGTGCATTTGTTTACACCTAATTCCCATATATGGATTCTCCATTGTGCCTCTCTCTTTTTATAGGTTACATAGAGGCACTTTTTATAAGTAAATAGTGTGAAAGATGTCAAGTAAGTCCTACCTTAAAGTGGCTTATGGACATCTTTTTTATTAAGACTATCTGATCAACAGATATAAAGAAAATAATACAAATATATACATAATTTAGTGGCGTCTAAAATAACCAAACAGTCTGTTGAATCCATCAGGTTTTCTTTCAGATTTTGATTTCTTGCCTTGAAGGAGATGCATGACCGATCTAAATGAACTAAAAGAAGAGGTTGATTTACGCTTGGTCACACATCGATCAGAACGACCACGGTTATCCAGTTGGTTGGTTGGCATCTCATCTGCTGAATGAAAACTGTCCTGTTTAAGTGATGTAGGGAACATCTCAATGTATCTCGACAGTTCTTCTTCAGCATCATCACCATAATCACTACTTCTTGCACTATCCAAGTCTGGCATGGGTTCATCCTCCAAGGCAACCACATTACTGTATTCAAACCAAGAAGCAATCAAATCATCTGAAAACTGACACATATCATTTCCTTGTAATTGAGTGGCATAAAAGTCTTGAAGAATCCAATCGGTTGTCTGTGGTATTTTTGTGCTTGGACATGCTGATAATTTAGATAGAGAAGCAGAAGGGAATAAAATGGAATCTGACATGATGACAAAAGAAAAAAAGAAAAAAAAAGAAAGAAAAATAAGCGACTTTTTTTTTTTTATCTTTTCTTTGTCCTACTTCATTAACTCAGATTAGGATTTCCGCATGTCAATCGCATGGGGGGGAATTTGACTGTAAAGAACAATCAAATTCAAAGTAGCATGGGTTGCACTGACGTCTGTGACCTAGCCAAGGTTGATGTTACTATCTAAGGCACTTATAAATTAACACCCCCTCAAAAAAAAAAGTGTGACAGAACATCATTTCCCATAGAACAACAAAGTCATACAAAATTTTTAGTTGTCTCCTTTCAAATAAAATAAATTACAGAATCTCAATGCAAATTGAGTTTCAATTTCTTGATGATGATGATGAAACCTGTAATTTTATATAATCAGGAAAGTCCCTTTTTTTTTCTTTTTTAATTGACAGAGTATAGGCTGAAATAGATAGATGAATTATAGAAATTATCTCGTTACTCAATGTATGTGGTTGTTGTTTTATTTAAAAAGAATAAAAAAAGATACATCATAAAGTGAGACCTTCATTGTGTTTTATGCTATGACTCATTTTTCTTTAGGGTCTAAAAAAGAAAAGTGACACGGTATATGAAAGGTCTTTGATGCAATAGATCGAACAATTTAGAATTGTTAGTTTGAATTCTGTTTCCGAAAAAAAATCCCTCCCCATTTTCTTTATGAAGCTTAAACAATGAGTATTTTTTTTTTTAGTGAACATAACTCTTGACGTATGGTTCAGTTTAGAGTAAACTACATGTTAACTTGGCTTTTCCTTCTCAAATCCAATAAGGATCTATTGCTTTCTTTGGAGTAGATCTGCTTCAAGGGACTTGAATGACATGATCATTTTATCCATGCGACAGGAAAGATAGACCAAAGCAATCAAAGGCGGTGGGCAACAATGAATCAAGGCAACCCTTTTTTTTTTGTCAGTTAGATCGTATCAGAGGAGTGTTTGTTGATTCTAAGAGAGAAAAGGATAAATGGTTCAACATGTGAACAATTAGTCAAGATAGTATATGCACAGACCAACTCATAGACAGGGTTCAATAGAGGGTTTCTGTCTTGTATCCTCAAATCAAGCAATGGCATGACTTATCTTGGCCACATTGCTTCTTGGGCAAAAGGTCTTCATTGTTGTCTTTTATAACAAATAAAGAGTGTTTCCAATGTCGTGCACAGTCAAACATGATGTCGTCAGTTATTTGGCGGGAATCAAGCCATGTTACACTTGAAAGTGAAGTCCCTTTCCTTGGGTGGGGTTTGATTTTATTTTAACCTTTTTTTATTGAAAGATGGACATGTCGTTAATCAGAATAGGGTAGAGTTCATAGTGAGTACTTGAATCATATAGGCCTCATCGGTTTTTTTGTGGAGAGAAAGGCCAAAAGATAAAGACACCTCTCAAGAGAATGACAGAAGTGTGCAATCAGGTTTCTTTACAAGTGTCAAGACACAGAACCAAAAGAATGGCCATTGACTGCAAACGCAGCATTAAAAAAAAAAAGCCTTGAGCACCCCTACACACACACAGTGAGCTTCAAGAAGGACTTCATGAAGGCAAAGTGCAGTAACGATTAGGCACAATTGTATGTCAAAAATGACTTGTGCCAAGTTTTAAGTCTGCCTTTAGTACTTCTTCTTCTCTCTGTAAATAGATGAAATGTGGTGTATATCATAAGAATAAAAGTAAATAGAGTGTTGGTGAATAAGAGTAGAACAATTTTTTTTTATTATTCACAAGTGTGAAAATACGCTGCAGGAACAATAGAGAAATTGGTATCATTGGGAGTAAGGAAGTTCATATCAAGGAAGGCTTGATACAACCAGGCCAACAATCAAATGTGTTGATAGGGTTTCCATAAAGAATGTGGTATTGATTTGAATGTGTGTCCATGATATACAACTAGTTCCTTTATTGAGTTGAGTTCTCTAGGGAATAAAAAGAAAAATGTGAACGAGAAACCCATGATTTCTAGGCAGTTGTTTCCATACTTGTATATCTATAAATAAGCCAACACAACAAGCCTTAGGGAAACATTGGTTGATTTCGCAAACATCAATCATTAAATCAGAAGTATTTGGAACACAAAGAGAGATTAAACTTTGCCAGCCCAAATTTCATACTCCACTCTTCCCTTGGGGTATAAATGGGCCTATCTCTTTTTTTAAAAACAGATAGTTTATCATTCTCATCATCTTGAGAGCATGTCAAGGATGTTAAAACAACCTTCCATATCTGTTCGAAAACCTAAACCCCGTGTTCAAACCAAAGACGAAACAGAGGAAGAAACCAACTTGAAAGTAGGCCAACGCGTTACCATCCCAACCTTGGATAACACAACAGGCATCCTTCGATATGTTGGTAAGATAGACCAGAAGCCAGGTACCTGGGCTGGTATAGAGCTGGACGAAAAAGGCCAGGGCAAAAACGATGGCAGTGCTCAAGGGTAACTAGTTGTCATTCTAGACCTCTACTTTTTCTCTCTTTTTCCTTTCTGTTATTTTTGTATTGACCATATTATAGTAAAAAATACTTTACCTGTGCTCCCAAGTCAGGTATCTTTATCGGTACAAACAAAGTCGTTGTCTTGCCATCTTTACCACCTTCAGTGCCTATCTCAAAACCATCTACCTCAACACGTCGCTCCAACTTGCCCATCACAAGAAATGGATCAACTCATACCTCAACTCCCAGAATGAAGCCCTCCAATTCTTCTACCACATCCAACGGCAGTCTCAAAAAGCAGTCTATCCTCCGTAGCTCAGCTATCCCAGCAACATCCAACGTGAAAAGACCTCCTTCTGTCACTAGACCTGCTTCAGCAACAAGACCAGCTTCTACAACAAGACCACCTTCAGTCGCCAGATCACCCTCGACCACTCGATCTTCTTCTTCGCCTGTGCCTCCACCATTGTCCTCTTCAGCACCTACCACCAGCTTTGTTGAATCGCCCGTCTTACCACCAAGCCAAAAGCCAACCTTGACTCCCTCTACACAGACAAAGAAGCCTCAGACACCCACACCTTCTACTCCCACCCCACCACCACCACCTGCCACTATCACGGTGGATGAGCACCAGGAGACAACAAATCAACTGTATGAGATGCTAGAGAAAGTACAGAGAGAGCGGGATCAATTGTTGGCACAGATGAAGACAAAAGAGACAGCATGGGAGCGTCTTGTGTCATCAAGAGAAAGCCTGTCCTTACAGGTCCAAGAGAACGAATCACGATGCCAACGACTATCAAAAGAACTGGAATCAGCACAGAATGAGGTTGAACAGTTACGAAACGGATTAGCAGAAAGAGACGCTTCCTTGGCAAAAAACCAGCGCGATGAAGAGAAGACGTCACAAGACCAGAAGCGTATTGAGCGATTAGAAGCACTGGTGCGCGACTTACAGAACCAACTCCAGGTATCTAAAGATGAGCAGCTACAGCTATCGAGAGATCACGCGGGTATACTGGAACAAGTCAGACGAGAGGTCTCGTCCAATGAAGCCATGACGGCCTCATTAGAAAAAGAGTGCGAAGAGCTGAGAAGAACAAGCCTGGAGGCCATACGGGCCTATGAAGGCTCTCTGTTAGAGATCAACGAAAAGCATGGGGCCGAACTGAAACAAAGAGAGCAACAGATACAACAGCTAGAATATACCATTGCTGACTTGAGACACAAGCAAAGCACGTTATTTGATGATGATGAGCAGGACATTGATACTCGCCTGAACGAGATGAGACATGCCTCTATGAATCCCATGGCAGATCAAAGACATCGTCTTGAAGAACAACTGGAACTGGCAATGACAGAGCTCGATCACGAACGTCACTCTATCCAGACGTTGCAACAGGAAATGGATCAACTGAAGCTGGAACTGAGTCAGGCCAGACAACAGAGCTTGAGTGCTGAACAAAAGTACGAAAATCTACAGGCAGAGTTCGCGAAAGAACTGAACGACAAGAAACGTCTGATTGAAGAGGCAGATAACGCCTTTGAGGCACAAGCTCGAGCTGAAGATGAACACTACCAGATAAAGTTGTCTAAAATGGCACTGGAAAAGGAATTCAATGCACTGTCGGAAGCACACAAGCAACTGGAACAGGATTACAATCATCTGATGGACGATATGTTGGCTCTTGAGAAACAAGATCTACAGAACCCCATGGATTCTGCCGTCACACCTGATACAGCACGATTGCAAGAAAAAGTGCAACAGTTAGAGAGAGAGAATGAATCGCACCGACATAGTCTGTCGGCCGAAAAGAAGCAGGTGAGTCAACTGAGTAAGGATCTAGCAGAGCTAGAGTCCCTGGTTGAAAGCCGTGTCTTTGGTGAAGCAGATCTAGAAGAACAGTTGAATGACGAGCGAAAGAAGGTGATTGCCTTACAGAAAGAACTAGATGCTATCAAGAACAGAACCAGCATTCAAACAAAGGATGTACTTGCTTCACCCATGACACTCGGTACACCTTCGCCCACCCTTTCGCCAAATCAAAAGCATCAAGATCAGGCTCCCAAATACTGTGAGTTATGTGAGAGTGAGGGACATACGATCATGGAATGCAAAAGTGAACTCTCTCTCTCAGAAAGTAAACTGGTAAGTCACTTGGATGAAGGGGGGGGGATTGACGGCTGATTAACGGGTTTCTGTAGTTTTGTGAAAACTGTGATGATTTTGGCGACCATGTCACTGAAGAATGCCCTAATCAAGACGAAACCTTTTAAGTCATGTATAAAAAAGGAATTTTGATCATTGTACATATACCTTCAAAAGAATAATAACCATACCTGATTTCTTTTTTGTCTTTCCTGTAACACAATAAAAAGAAAAGGAGAGAGTAAATGGCATTTGCCATTTTGTGATTCCTTGTTACTCTTGAATGTAGACTTTAAGGTAAAACAGAGTAGAAAGGTGTTGCTGTAGACCATCCTACTTTCTTTCGTTTAGAAGTGATAGTCTAAATAATTGACTTCAATTTAAAAACGACCTCAAGTAGTCTCTACGGGATATTTTTTTTTTTAAAAAAAAAAAAGAGGCCACTTTATGCTGATCATCCAATAACTCAGCTAGTATTTGAGTAGCGCTTGTACAATATGTGTGTGTGTGTGGTACAAACATGTGCTATAACAGAACAATGATCAAGGAGTACAAACAACGAATATACTGATTATTATTGAGAATCTAGGCAAGTATTGGTCCTATGTTGTCAAGACAAAGAAAGAAAAAATAAGGAAGGAAATCTATACTTGGTGACATTGTTTATTTCGGATTACTTGGAAACGCATGTTCAGCATCGAGGGACAAACAATGATCAACAAGCAAACAGCTGTTAAAAAAATAAGCATGTGATTCCTTTTCTTCAACAAGACTTCTAATTCATGCGTAATATAAGCAATCTAAGAACTGAAAACCCTAACTCGTTCTAACTAGGGGTCCAGGAAAGTCTGGTTCTCATAACATACTCATCATCAAGGGCAGTCTGTTTCAAACGCCTGCTACTAATGGTATATCACCTGCGCTGTTTGAAAGGGAAGATCCCGTCAGTCCCAGAAAATACAAAAGTCAGGACTGGCTTTCTATTATATCGAGTAAATCAAACGTCAATATGTTATCAGAATGAGAGAGAGAATGAGTTAAGTGATTGGCTGCTTTGGGCAAGAAAAGAAGAAAAGAAAAAAAAACTAGCCAGACTCTTGATGGTAGCAGGCTGGGGTAATTACTTGCTTCTCATTCTAGCAATTTCTTGCTACCTTGATTAATTCAGTCAGAAGAAAGCTTGGATATTTCAAACAAATAGGCAAGCACAGCTTCAGAAGATGATGGTTTACGGAGCTGATAAACGAAGCAACACCTTGACCCTTCTTTAGTCAACCAAATGGAGGATACGTTAGAGAGTGGTGGTCTATTACCTTATCTTACCTTCAAAATACAAAAGGTATGACATTCCTTTTTTGAAACGACAAGCCAGCTTCATTCATGGCTATTCACTGTTACACTTTGATGATGCAAGAAAATAAAACACGCTTTTTTTTTTCTTGATAAATGAAGCAACGTAAAGTCAATTTATCAGACTGTTTAGCAACAGTAGTTGTTGCCTTTATTATGCCAGTAAGATCTTTGCAACAACAGACTGATCAAACGAAGCCTGTCCCTATTTGATTTGTGCATGGCTTTAATTTGTGCTGCATTCATAAATTATATTATCAAAAAAAAAACGTGAACATTGCCTCATCTTTCCAATCAAAGTATATACTGTGTTACACTCTCTTTAGAGGATTTTTTTTTATTTACAGGCGAAAAGAAAAGAACATGGTATCAAGAATGCTTTCGTCCAGTATGTCGAGATGTAGCTGACATGCGTGAATTTGAGACAACACTTTGATCTACTGAAGCAGAAGAAGGCGCGTTTTTATATCGTCGACTACTTCTTGAGCTGCTGTCCTTCATGCTGGACTGAGAAGGATTGGATGTCATAGACATAGCTTGCAAGGATGGATGTGCAGGCATCATTTGGGAAGCCATGAATTGAGGATTGTACATCATCATGGGTGGTGCCATCCAGCGTGGGTCCATCATAGGCGATGGTATGACTCGTGGATCCATCATGGGCATCATCATCATCTGTGGTTGCATCATAGGTGAATTGGCAAATGGAACTTGCATATACTTGAAAGAGAGACGATCAGAACAAACTTACTTTTCATATACTTTATAACTCACCTGTTGCATCATCATTTGTTGTTGACCCATCAACATGCGCTCCCTCATAACTTGTTCGTCCATCATTGGCATTGTTTGCTGATATACTCGCTTTCCACGTTCTTCCTTTTCCGAAATGATACCTAGTAACCCTGTACGAGGTGTTGATTTCTTGGATAGATGAGAGCCAGGTGAAGCTACCTGTACAAGTGATTGCCCTGATGATCTAGCTTGGCTCTCCAATTTCTTTGCTAGCAAGCCTTGATTAGATTGAGACTGAACTTGATCGAGCAAGCTATTTTGAGCAAAGAGAGGCGTGTTATCGTCTTCGTCGTCAGGGACATTATGGTTGTTTGACTGAGCAAACTGTGCACTTCGATTTGCATGGTATGGTATGGTATATAAGGAATCGTTGCCATGTGTAATACGCGCATCCATTGATGACGTTTCCCAATGGCTTGAATGAACATTAGGCGTAGTATGGTGGTGTTGAAGACGATTGGTGACTGGTTCTCTCACATTGACTGAGCTTGTAGATCCATAGGAAGTTAAAGGTATCATTGAATTGGCTCTCTGTTGAGAATAGAATGATCGCTTGTTCTTGCTTGTACTAAAGAAAGAACCTTCTGAGTCAGATACTTCTTGTCCTCGACTGGCCATCGATCCCTTTCTCTTGCCAGTTTCTTTTGCTTGATTGCTTCTTTGAGGCTTAGAGTGTTCGCTAAACAAGCTTTCTGTCTCGTTGAAGACTGAGTTGGCAAAACTATCGTCCATCAACATATCGGTTGACAGTGTTAATTTCGTAGGAGATACTTCAGATACTTCAGATCCTGACTTTGATGTGTTGGGTGTCATTGGCTTCATTGCTCTTGGAGGTTCTTTGAGGGCTGTTGAGATAGCAGGTCTTAGACTCAACCGATAAAGTGAATCATCGTCACTGTCTGTTTCCTCTTTCTGTTCTTCGCTTTCATCTTCAGAATCGCTGACATCGCTAGCACATGTTACATTCCTGAGGTGCGTCGAGCTATGAGCGTTTTTGATAGGCACCGCCTGCTCTTTAGTGGGTATAACAGGTTCGCTGACGCTGTGTAGTTGATCTAAAGGTGGGCGCGCTGATGATGCTAAGTCGACATCTGCTTTTTCTTCCCTTTCTTGCTTTGGCTCCATAGGTGGGATACCTTGCATCACCTTGTCTAAGAGGATGTTTGAATACTCTTTTTTGTTGTCTATTAGTGTTGTGCCATAACTGACATTGACCGACTCTACTTCATCGATATCCAAAAATAACCTTGTATGACACATTTCAGCGAAATTTAATGCGCAAGGATTTTTAGGATCGTCCAATAATGTCTCTGGTCTGCCGTACAATCGAAAAGCATCAAAAACACCAATGAGCCACCGAACAAGATCGTTTGTATCTGATGACATTATGAGAGCACTTGATGAGTTGCTAATCAGCTGCATTTCATGACTATTCGGCTTGCGTTTGAACAGGCTACCTTCAACTTTGAACAAAGTTGCCATATGAATTAGTTTGGGCGATTCTGGATAGATGGTGTAAGCTTGTACAACATGCTCCAATGTCATCATAGGGTATTTTGCTTTTCTAGACTCGAAGAACATGATTTGTCCACTGGTGGGTACCACCTTCTTATTGAAAAAGCGCTTTTGAATTTTGCGGTTAGAGGCTACTGCCCAATACGTTTTCCAGCCTGTTGTCCCAGGAAATCTGACTTGCACTGTACCCTCTGTTGTTGACGATGCAAGAGGCCAGAGTGATCGAAATTGGGGTCGAGATATAAACGCTTTTGTATAGATCTCTTGAATGCGGGCACATTCAAAGCAAGATAACCGAATGGCTCGAATCCAACGATACAGCGCTTTTTCATCTGTTGCCTGTAGTAAGTAACGGTTGGCACCTGCTGAATTGAGTGAGAAGAGATGAGTTCTTGTTTCAGCTGTAAGACGGTTTTCATGACTGACGGTTGAATCGGTAATGTTGATATATTGAGGGTATACATCGTCTTGTTGCTTTTCTGCATCCCATAAGGTCAAGACGGGACCACACAACTCAACATACCAAAGAGACCATCTTTTGGACCCGTATGGGGAGCCATTGGTATTTAAATCGTTTCTTTTCTGTAGATAGCCTTCAATGTACACTTTATCTGTATACGCTTCTATAAGCTGGTGTACAGCATCAAACTCATGTGCAGGCAATGAATCACAATATGACTTTTGTGGTTTGATGAAGCGTGCTGGTCTTTTTTGCATCAAAGTAACTTGAGCAGCATTGCGAATAGACACAGGTCGGCCCTGTTTCTTTTCATCATGATATATGTCCATTGGCTCTGGCTCATATGTATAGGTTGTAGAGTAAGCTTGTTCGTTGTGACTATCTGAAGAGTCGTTGTGAGCTATATCGTTGTCGTCGTAATCGTCATGGGAAGAGTGCCAATTAGGTTGATTGAGGCCATATTTTTCTAAATATAGCAACTGAGAACGTCTGCGAGTTGCCATAGATACTTTTCGACGAGTAGGCCGAGAACGTTGGGTATATTCTGTTGTTGTTGACTGACTCATGTTATCTGAATCTACATCCATAAGACTATCTCTATGCTTTTTTGAGTTGTTTGTATGTGAATAGCTCATGTTGAAATGGCAAAAAAAAATGATGATTCAATAATCACGAAAGAAGCAAAATAAAGAAAAAGAGAGAAAAAAAGAAGGTAGAAAAGCCAGAATACAAACATGGCAGAAAAAGAAAAAAAAATCGAGAGTAGTACAAAATTTAAAAATTGCAAAGTCAGGTGAGTCAGAAAAAAAAAAGAAAGCAAAGTAAGGAGATCTGCTCTTTATTATAAACAAACAATGTCATCTTGTTGTCATGATAGTATCCTATTCATAATCTTCATGAATTGTTTATAGCTTATTTCACAAGCCAATAGAATATGTGGGCCTTGGTACAAACTTAATGCATATGTTTCGAATTTTGTTTGCCTCATTTTGGTACTACAATGTTAGACAAACACACTTTTATTCTTGTGCAAGTCAGTAAAGTTGACTGACTGTCATAAAACGACTAAACGTTAATATGAAGTGACTTTTATATCAGGTTTATTTATAGGGACAACCAAGACTTGGTCTCACTAAGTGCTTGTTTGGCAAGACACTGCTATGCTTTATGAACTTTGAAGTTGTTAAAGGTTCTTTTTTGGGTTAATTAAGGATCACTTACAGATAAAATGAAATTAGTAATTAGAGAGAGATTATTGCGGTTAATATTCTCTTATAAAGAATTTGAGATAAACTAGCTCGATACAGCTTTCGGAATAGTTTCCTTTTTGATATAAGAATAGTGGCCTTAACGAAGATAACTAAAGGTAAGAGAAATGAAAATTGAAATTTCAGAGATACTTTGGTGGGCATCTCAGCATAGAGATTGAGTAAGAACAGATGGTTACATTTATAAAAGCCAAACACATGGTTATGAGAGGGCAGTTTTGTATCAAGCGAAGTCATATAATTATAAGCTCATTAGCTAATCATTTTTAGGGAGTGCTATAGCTCTGTATTAATGTACTCTTGATTAGCATGGCCTGCAATATAGAGTAGGTAGTCCTGTATCTGTATTATACGGACTTAATTGTACCCTACTATATGAAGAAATATATCAGCAATAAGCTTGTTTGATACCTTATTTCTGCTTACAAAACGTGCTGCTGTCACGGGCACAATATGTATCTCTTTAATCTGATATATTTTGCTTGACACTGAAACAACATGCAGTAAAGAGAGTGCTGTTTGGTTGATACAAGCAAAAGTGAAGATATAAGATCTGTCATTCCAACACTTCTGGCGTATTTCGAGGACCCAACATGCCTTTGTTTTTTTAATGACTCGTACAATGCGACCTGAAGGCTACTAACTATGTCATAGTACATAACCTTCGTGAGTTTAAATTAGCTGATGAAACGGTGCTGTGGTAGTTACCAAACTTTGAATATTAAGCAACAACTTGAAGTAACCAACTATCGCACTCAAGCAGTTTTTATTGACCTGCTCAACTGAAGCGATCACTTATCATACTCTCAGAGTGGAAATTAAAAGTACAAATTAAGAAAGCATGTACTATTTTGGATAATCGATAAATGGCCACACACCAGCACTGCTATGTTTTGATAGTGTCGAATTGCCAAAATAGAACATTACGTATGTCTGGTTTGTCTATATCCAATCGTCATTTTTTGACATAACTCTAAAAAAAAACTACAACGTGCCAAAATAAATATAAGTCTTTTTTTTTGGTCGCATTGACTGTCAGGATGAAAGGGAGTATGGTATTTAGTTCATTGCCTCCATCGATTTCATTCGGTCCTTTTTTTTTGACAAACTCTTCACAGAATTTGAACTGTCTAGCCAGGCTGAATGCTCATTCTGATACAGTAGCCATTCGACTTAAGAATAGATGATTTAAGAGTATGCTCGATATAAGAGTGTATCTTTCAAGATTACAAGTACACTTGAACAAAGTGAATACCGCACTTTTGAAGTAGCGTATAGATTTCATAAAACCATGGAATGGCATAATCTCTTTCTCTCCTTTTGGTGAATTCTCGAGCAATTCAAAAACGATCAGAGATTGTTACAAAGGAGATGACCTTAGCACTTAAAATTGAGTGGACATGAATTATCAAACACTGCAGGGCACTTTGTCAATTACCTCCTACTAACTCCTTTGATTCAAGGCTCCTGAAGAAAACATTGAATGACACATTCGAGATGCTTGATATACTACACGGTCCTCAAAGGACAAAAAATAAAGCAAAGCATGTGAAAGTCAATATATTATCTGTTCATAAAAAGGCTTTCGATACATGACACGATTTTTTCAGCTTCTACAATGCAGCTTTGAACATATTAACTCACAATGCTTAGCAGCTTGATGTAAGAGAGTTATCTTTGATAGATATCAGTTATTTACTGCTCCAACAGAGCTTTCTTACAACTAAAGCGACTCTCAGAGTCGACCTTTCTTTTTTTTTCCTCGTCCACACAGAAACTATAACATTCGTTTATTTTTTTGGTTTTAAACGATCTCTCATAGATTCTTAAGTAATGCAGAATTTCATGCTCTCTCTATCCTTGAGATCTACCAAATAAGTAGACCAGAATTGTCCCTCTCCTCCTCCTTTACTAGCTTCATACTTACTTTGAGGGGATACTCACCATATAATTGATTCAGACTTCGACGATCTTTTTAGTTAATTTAGTAGCATAAATTACATCTTCTACCATAGGAGATACAAATGTTCGATTTCAGAAACAGTGACAGTCTGTGTTTGGCAAACTGACCAAAAGCGTTAGTTTTATACCTAAAAGCTATCAAGTTTCAGAATAATTATAGACCTAGTAAAAGTAGGTATTAAATTAGTTATCATTGCTTCTAAGCCTGTTGTCCAATTAATATTCTGCAAAATGTTTTTATGTAGACGGTTAGGGTTACTGCTGAAGTGAGAGTTGTTTCTGTAAACAATAAAGACAATCACGCTCATACTTATGCTTACATTTACACATTCCTTTAGTTTCACGTCGCAAGCAAACAAATCATATTGTAAGTGTTCAAATTAGACTCAACTGGAGCCTTTTGACGTTCTATCAAGCCACTTCAGTGCGTACTTGTAGTTATCGCAAGGTTATGAGCAGAACTCTCCTCACTTAACAACTTATCTTCAAGAGCTAATATACTCATAGAACAAAAGGAACACCATCAATCTTCGCTCCTAGCTTGTCTCAAGCTTATATGCTTGTAATTGATATTCTCTCTTTTTCTTTATTCAACTTATTCTCTTTCCTCTCTAACGTTCATTGAAATCAATAAAGGAGAAGTTTGTGTTTGCACTGAATTGTACTAATACCGATTTATTATCTGCAAAGCAGAGGCCTTGAAGAAAAACTTAAAACAAGAAACATGCATGACAACAAAGGAAGTTTGGGTAGTATTATAAACAGATATCTGTAAAAAAAAACTAGGGGTCGTTTAAAGGTTTTTTAAAGGTCAAAAGACCCCGATTTTGAAAGGTTTTTTTGTCGAAATCAAAGGCTATTTAGAGGTTAAACTGTCGAGGTTTTTTAGAGGTTTTTTTTGGGCACTCAATTGCAAATGGTCGTTTGGAGGTCGTTTGGAGGTCGTCTAGAGGTCGTCTAGAGGTTTTTAAAACGGGCCTTTTATTGGCCTTTATTTCAGGGTTTTTCAATGGTTTGTACATTCGAAAAAAAGGTCTTTTAGAGGTTCAAATTAAACACATTTTATTGGCTATAAATGAATGTCTTTAATTATGCTTGGAAAGCTACATAATCGCTTCCAGCCAATGCTTGTGAAATTGAAACAGCAGATACAAGGGGAAAGCAGTTTATTCAAGCAAAAAAGAAATCAATTAGCTAGCAGCAGAAGCATTTCTTGCAGCAAGACGAACTGCCCTTTTTTTGTCTACAAATACATAATATTACAATTAGCAATAGTGTCGTTTACTTGTGATAGTTTACTTACTGTCGCTTGGCAAATTCTGTCCAAGAGTTTTGGATAGCAAATCCAACAGGCCAGCACGACTCGCACTCAAAAGAAAGGACAGCTCTTCATGTGCTCCTAACAAGAAATAAAGTGCTGTTCGCTGCATTAAAGACTTACCTTGAACTGAGACATCTGTATAACAGGCATACTGATTACCTTGAGCGTTAGCATACGAAGTGCATGCTTTCAGGGAAATGTTATTGAAGTTCTTGTAAAGAGCGTTTAGCTCTTCCTCAGTACGATCAGTAAGAGCATCAGCCAGAACCCATTTCATACCTGCGGTAGGATTGGTTCGCTTGGGCATATTATACCTAAAGCCTTTTGCCAGGGTGTAGGGCCTTGATGATTGCTTTGCTGCTGGACTTGTTCAATAAGTGTCCGGACTTACTCAGCAAGCATTGCATTCTGCTTTTCCAAGGCAGCGAGATGGACAACAACTAGGTTGAATGAAGTCAAGAGGTCAGTTGCATACTTGGAAGTAGGAGCCATTTTGATATTGTTCTAAAGATTAAACAAAAAGCAATAAGTTATTGCCTCATTACTGCTATTCATATTATACAAAAAAACACATCAATCGAGCAATATTTCTGATGCGATACTACGAGTTAAAATAGAATAGTAAATAGATGAATGACAAGAAGCAAGCTTTTACTTTTATTTACCTTAAAGTTGAATAAGTGAGGAGAAAAAAGAGGGTTAGTAATCGTCAAAAAAAATTCTTCTTCTACCGGGAAGACCGCAGTAGCTTCAAAATAAGGACTGCATTCGCAGTACATTTACAAAGTAAATTGTTCAAAAGGTTAACTTGTCAAGAATTTCTGCTTTGCATTACACAAAAACATCTTCAATTGGAGCGGCATAGTTAAAATTGGTACCTTTCAATTTAATCAACTTCACATAAAAAATAAAAAATTGGACCCGCAAAAAGCCTTTTTTTGAAAAGGTCAACCAAAACCCAGCAGAAACCTTCGGCAAAAGGCTAATTAAGTGCTAAACCTCTCAAAAACCTCTGAGAAAAGGTTTTTTGCTGGCTTTTTTACGAAAAAACCTTTATTTTTTTACAGTGTCGATTTAGAATAAAATAAACTTTAAAGTTTTTGAAAAATAGTGTAAATTATTTCGAAAGGGGGAAAAGGAGACGGCGTCCTCGGTTTGTAGAAAACCTTTTAGGAGCTCAAAAGCAATATGGCGTCTTTTAAAAAGAAAGGCTTTGACAGCTCAGAACAAAAACAAATTGAAAGAACTTTTGAAAACGTTCCAAAAGGGGTAGAAAAAAGCTCCTTTATCTTGAGTTGCTTCCATAACTTTAATTTTGATGTGCAATTACTGTTGGTGCGCCAACGTTATCCAAAACATATATGTATATACATGAGTATATGCATAATTGGAAAGCATGAGGAACTCCTTAAAAACACACTCAATACATGTATCGATTACTCTAATTTAACTTTTGTGAGGTCGATGACCAAAGAAAATCAGCTCGATCCTTAGTAGTAATAAACCTTTTACGTAAGAAAGCTCACTCCACGTCTAAAGATTCAAGACACTATCAAGGTTTGATGTCAATTGACATTAAAATTGAAAACAATTACACAAGCGAGATACAACAGTAGATGAAGAGAGCATTGTTATTGTTAGCAAAGAAGCAATCGAGTGGGGACAATGATGCTGCAGGATCTAGAATGCAAGTAAATATTACTTTATATGCTTGCTTTGGATCTCAACATTACTACTTCTTGTTTTAGAAATTTTGCTAAAAGTTGTCATTGTCTCTGTGTATTATAAAAGGCAACTTGGTTCAGGATGTATACCTTATTCTTCTTCTTCAAATCTCGTATTCGCCTTTATTTATAATGTCAAGCTACAACCTACCATCACTTTCTGATGTTTTGAGCCCCAGCATGATGCTTGAACTATCTCGAAAGAAGTCTCTTCGTTTTGGTCAAGCTCGATCAAGAAAACCTCTGTCTGTCCATGATCTGATCACACCATCACCCAAGATACATAAAGGGAAAGAAGCCAAAAATAAGCGAAAGCGGGTTTCACCCTGACAACTTGCAGTTCTCAATTTCACTTTTGAACAGACGCACTTCCCTTCCCTAGAACTTCGTTTGAAGCTAGGAAAACAATTGGACATGACTCCGAGGGCTGTACAGATCTGGTTTCAAAATAAGCGACAATCCATTCGTACAAGGGAAAAAACTATAAATCAAAAATCTTGTGTAGTCGAGTTATTGCCGACAGCAGCATATTTGTACTGTTCTCCTAGCCTGCAAAGATATATGCAATATTCTAATTGCAACAAAAAAAAAACGATAAAGCTTACTTCAATGGCTACTTCCAGTATTAAGGTATCTTGTGACGCAGAGTTGGACTGACATTTCTCCTTAAAACTTCTTATGGATGACTATGGCAACTGTTATGCATCTCATCTTTCAGTTTATCTCACATGCTTTATATTTACTTAACTATTGAAGACACGAATATTTTCAAATCACTGTTACATGTCTTTTTTTTTCAATGGTGAAAAAACTTATCAAGGCTAAGAAAAAGGAAATACAGTGATTTAAGAATCCATCATTTCCAAAAAGAAAAAAAATAAGGTTCTCACTATAAGATCTAATCTTTACAATAATGAGAATTTGCTATGATTGACATCGATGCGATTTACTTTAAAAAGCAGTACATACTCTAGGAGTTAAGTACCTTTTTCTTTTGACCTCTATTTTTCATATCGCTTTCTTAATACACTTATCGCAAACATGATTGAACCATAGATCGACTTCGAAATCAATACGTTGGAAAGTTCAAGCATTATAGCCATCAGTAAGCAAAGAAGGTTTGCTGTCAGAGCTAAAAAAGAAACATTAAAACTGGCAATCTTGTCCGGAAAAGTTAGTATTTACTATGATAAGCAGTCTGGCTAGAAACGTTGTCAGTAGCTTTCAGATAAAAAAACATACAATTAGTATCTTCTAAACTCATCAATCGATTTCCAAGTATAAAGTAGGACTACGCTAGAAGTCTTGCATTGCCAGACATTGGCATCCCTAGGATACTATGGCTAAATAAAAGCCTAAGCTATTCTGAGTCTGGCCAAGCAGCCTATCGTAAAACTCTTAGCACTTTTATCAAAGCATTTTTTAAGAAGCCTTTATAAAAAAAAAAAGAATGACAGTGAATACATAGAAGAAGCATTGATAAAAAAACTGCAAAGAATTCAAGATAAGCAACAGAGGTTTCGCTATTGTTATATATGAACACACGTTACCTTGTCTGTACAGAGAAATCCGCTATAGCATGTGACAGTCAAAAGAAGACAAGACAAACCTTGAATATCTTTATAGTTGATGAATTATTCTTTACTAGACAAGACAATATCATTACTTCTTTGCTTCTTGATAAAAAAAAATTCTTAGCTATTACCATTTTTCTGTTCATTTGAAAATTACAAGCGCGCAATATACAATTTAACAAACAACAAACACTTCTTTTTTCAATAAAAAAGAATTCTGGAAATCTATTACACTGAAATGTGTTGTATGGGTGGGTGCTTATCAGAAGCAATAAAAAACCAGAAAAGTAAAACTAATACTCAACTAAGTTTATTATGTAGAAACTGAGCAATCTTTCTTTAGCTAACAAAATATGCCTCTATTTATATTCTTTGATTTGGTGATGAGAAAAGACTTGGTCCATGATGCACAATGTCTGATCTTCAGTCACATCTTGTATTATCTATCTCTAAGCAGTTATTTATAGCAGGCCAACTCTATGACTCTTGCATTGCTATACCAATAAAACAACTTCAGTGTTCCTTTTGGTTTAGATAAGACCTCAGATAACATCACTACCAGATAAAACACATGACATCTCGAATTCAGGAGTAATACAATATCTCCTGCCAAATAAGCAGTGAAAACTTGACTATTATATGAAACACTCAAATGCATTACTCTGTAAGATGTTTATTCACTTTCTGAGTCTAGGTAAAGGAAATAACATATAATTCTGTTGTTCTATACAACAAAATAAAATTTTCAATCGAAGTGAAAGTCTAGCATAAAATTGATATCCTTTTTCTTCTCCTACCTGATCAAGCACTTCGATGATTCAACTGAATGTAACTATTGATAGCTAATCATCACCTTCTCTAAATATACATGGCATAACGATAGGAGGGCAACGAAACTTTAATAGATTTGAAGTGATATTACTCTCACAATAAGAAAGTACAACATGTTATAGCAGATGTTTTAGAGAGCATAAGAAGAAAGCATGGTTCTCTGAATATCAATAGAAAAAAAGCATTCAGGAGATGAGTTTTTATGACGCATACTGCGTTTTCTAATTGAAGCATTCAATATAGAAAAAAGCACACTTATAAGTACTTACATATAGCTTTACTAAGCACTTGTTATCTTTTCTTGTAAACCAATTCAAAATTAATAACCGTTGTTGCTATCTGACTTGAGTTTTGTCTATTGCTATAAAGAGAATCATCTTGCATAATTATCTTACTTTAATATGTACAGTCAGACGAGGAAAAAAATTAGTAATTAATTGTCCGCAAATCATGGTTGTCATTATTAAATCATAAAACACATCGTTATATCTTGCTTTACTTTCTACATTTTAATAAAAAAAATACAACAACATGCCTCACTGGAGCCTCGAAACTAAGATTCGTATCGTCGATCGCGCTGAAAATGGTTGGACTCACCAACAAATCTCTGAAACTCTTGGAGTACCACTTTCAACTGTCGGTCATATTATTAGAGACTATTGTAATCGTGGTACTTTTGAGCGAAAGAAAGGTTCTGGAAGACCTCAAAAAATGGATGAACGTAGCAAGAGACACCTTTTGCGTATTGTTGAAAAAAATCCAGAGGCAACATTGGCGGAACTCCAGGCTCAAATGCCTGTCAAATGCAGCACTTGGCTTATATCTAAGCATCTGCATGAAAGCAAGCTCCACAAAAGAGTTGCTGTTGTTAAGCCTTTCTTAACTGAAAAGCAACGAAAAGCGAGGTATCAATTTGCCAAAGAGCATTTGAATTGGACTGTAGACCAGTGGAAGAGGGTCATTTGGACAGACGAATCCAGTTTCCAAATTGGAGCAAATGTCGTAAAAAAGAAGGTGTGGAGACGACGCTTCGAAAAATACAAGAAGTCTTGCATCAAGGCTTCATTCAAGAGCGGCAGGACCTCAGTGATGGTTTGGGGTGCCATTTGTGGTGGAAAGAAGTCCCCTTTGGTTATCATGCCCAAGAATCAGCGAACAAGTCAACATTTTGTTGACATTGTATACGAGCCTGCCCTGCTCGATTTTTATCGAAGCATTCCAAATGCCATTTTAATGGAAGATAATGCTCCAATCCACCGAGCTAAAGCCGCTGAAAACTGGAGGGTAGCTCATGGTATTGTGAAGATGAAGTGGCCTGCTCAATCACCAGATTTGAACCCGATCGAGAATCTCTGGTATATTATGAAAAAGCACTTTCATAAAAAATGGGCAAACCGCAGAAGCTCAATTGCTACCAAAGCACTCTTGGAATTCGTCTGGATCAAGATAGAAACAAGCTATATTGATAAACTTGTCGAAAGTATGCCTAAGCGCATGCAAATGCTTCTTGATGCCAAAGGTGGCTCAATAAAATATTAATTGTTTTAAACATCGATTTTTAACCTTTTTTTCTCGCTTTTTTGCGTAAAATATCCCTTCGTTATACATTCAAGAAAACCTGCTCATAGAAAGGGGTATTTATTATGAAAAAGATAGAATGATCAAAGGTACTATCCATTTCTTCATCTAAAACAACCATGTCGGACAATTAATTACTAATTTTTTTCCTCGTCTGACTGTACATAAACTTTTCTGTCTGTGAAGCAGCCTATCAATATCTCAATGAAAAGCTCATTAAAGTCCGGACCGCGTATTAATAGGTCACGTGACTGTCCGGTATTAAGTGGATCTATATAATTAAATTTAAAAATTTTCATGGAAGCGCTCTTGGTTTAGTGGTAGAATTTCACCCTTCCAAGGTGAAGGCCGGGGTTCGATTCCCCGAGGGCGCATTTTTCTTAACAAATAAATACTTTTGTGTAACCTCCTTACGGATCAAAGGATACTTTTTTGCGGTAACTTGTAAAAGAGAATCAAAGAGATATAACGGAGCAATCAGGCAGCAGGTTATATGTAATGAGCACCACCTTGTTTAGGTAACGAACCGTAGAGTAAAGGAATGTAAAGAAATACAAAGAGATGCAATAGAAGAATACAATGATCTGTAACAAGTATCAGGGAACTAACCAAATAAGTGGATTTAGGTAGTGAATACATGTCAAAGTACAAACAAGTGCAAAGTAAATAAGAAAAGTAATAGCTAAGTTTATCGAATAAAGAGTTTATATACTATTCTAAAAGAAGTCATGTTGGACTTGTAAACTAATAGTTTAGACAGCCATGTTAATGAGTCATCATGAAAAGAATTGTTAATGTATGTTCAAAAGTTCTAATCATCATGAATGGAAAGTCAGAGAAAGATTCTAATAATCGGTCATGTAATAAAAGATCAAGAGGAGCTATCAAATGAGTTGAGTTGGATTCAAAGCAGCGAAAAGAAGTCAGAGAACAATTGAGTACTAGGAAAACCCCGTGTGCGTAACAGCGTTATAAGCTGCTAGTTTTTGTATTAGTTTGTAAAAGAGAGATAATTAGATGTTGCAGATATAGTCGAAATATAAGAGCAAAGTATAATGATCAAATACGGTACCAAGAAAACTTTATATTAAAAAAATAAAGCAACAAGTGTTGATACGCAAGTGGAACAAATTAAACAATGAAAATACTTTACTAAAAGCTCTTACAATCATTCTTTAGCTTCTTACTCAAGTTATAGTCAAAAGGTTGTTAACCCATGCATAGAAATATCTTATTAGCTCAACTAGTCAAGGTATATCTGTAAGCCAAACATAACCTTAAAATATAAGAAAGAATAATTTGATCTGTCATTCAGATGGGGCGATAAATAGGCAATAAAACGAAGAAAGTGCCTTGAGCCGTTCGATTGCTACAAGAGAAAGAACTAGTACAAAAATTGAGGGTTATCTTCGGACAACACGATCAAACCTATAGAAAGTACGAAGTTTACTTGTGTGCTAATCAAATTCAATCAGACAAACTATTGAAGGAACATTTAAGCAACAGTTTAAGTGTATAGAAAGAACTCTAAGTAAGATAAATACGCGTCAAGAAACTTTACTATACTAAGTGATTAACTAGGGTTGAAACAAAGCAATGCACTACAGTCAATCCCGAAAAGAATTGACAAATTTAATGATAAGATGGAGAACGCCTTCAAGTTGCATTCCAATATGGAAAGAAAGACAAGACCCCTTAAAATGATAAGCATGGAGAGGGTGTTGACTATAATGACATAAAGGAATGAACCACCAAAAATATATTATGGCTGTTATTTGTACTAACATAAATGATTTTTGTAGCAATAGAAATTTTTAACTGATATAATCTTAGGCGATGTTAAGAATAAGTATATTCTAACTGAAATTGCATCTATCTTGAAGATAATCCACTCAAGCTGTATAATAATTGGTGATAAATTAAAGAGAAAACAGTAGAATTAGATTAGGAAACTGTTTATTCATTGATCAGTTTAAATGTAATTAAAGCCTAAAAGATACATTCCTTGCAAAAGTGAAATTTAATAATGCAAATATGCCTTAAATCCTAAAATGCTGTGTTTGTTAATAATGTTGAAAAACGGTCTTGACAGAGGATGCTAATGGGGATGATGACGGTGCAGATGATTTGATGAATAATGGATTTTTCGAAAATGATAGTCGGATGCCAGCTTTTGTGTGATTCGACAGCCGATAGCCCTGATATTGATGCATTGCTTGAATAGCAAATAGTACATCGTCAAATTCGATAAAACACATAGGTCCTTGGAGTTTTTGACGGAAGTTCATGCGCTTGTATCCGTTGCATGCGGAAAACAATTCTCGTATCTCTTCCATATTTGTATTGACTGACAGATTACCTACGTAAAGTGTATTGCATGGAGGGTTCTGGTCAATTGTCTTTTTGCCAGTTTGAATTGGCTTTAAATTGGCTTCTGAATCAGGTAAAGATGCTTGGAATAAAGCGGATGTATCTGTTTTCGTTTTGTTTTTATTCAAGTGATATGGTAGATGAAAGAAAGGTGTTTTGCTGATGCCTGATATATTCTCCTCTATGGATAGATAGTCACTTGGTATGGGCAAAAAAGGTTCTATTTGTTTAGCATTGTTTTCGAGAGGGTTCAAGGAGAATGTGCTAGGTTGGCTTGTTTTTCGAGACATCGATGGTTGGCGATAATAGTCATCATCCTGGTAATATGAATCAAATGGTATGGTAGCAGCAAGGTTGGGTAGCGACTTGGATTCGGATGGCATAACAGTTGGTTTGATATGCAAATTCTTTTTTGCCATTTCTGCT
Organism: Choanephora cucurbitarum; assembly: GCA_025331435.1. Taxonomy (NCBI): domain Eukaryota; kingdom Fungi; phylum Mucoromycota; class Mucoromycetes; order Mucorales; family Choanephoraceae; genus Choanephora; species Choanephora cucurbitarum. The sequence continues at coordinate 44,044 of JAIWNI010000071.1, forward strand.
TTCAGGATATAACCCTTTTCATTACCTATTTTTCGGTTATTAAGAATGTGTATTGCTTCATGAGCCTCTTTCCGAGTATCGAATCGGGCAAAACCAATCTATTAGGAGAAATCATGTAAGCATGACAAACAGCTGTCTTTTTTTTTACTCAAGAAGAATGAATACCATCTGATGCTTGTTTGTTGAATAAATCATATCTGATTGCTCTTTGCGATGCCATTTTAGAGAACATGCTAAAAACCCTTTAGCAAATGAAAACATATTGGTGAATTCACGTTCATGCATGTCATCAGGGAAACCAACAGCAAAAATAGTAGTTATTTCATCTTCAGCAGAAAGCGGTGGGGATGAAGGAGAAGACGAAGATGGAGAACTGACTGAGCTCTGATCGAATAAAAGTGGGGGTTGAAGTGTATGACAAGGATAGTAGCAATGACGATCGAGAAATGATTGGCTGTCTTGATCTTGATATATGTTTGAGCGATTGATATGCACCATGTTGGCAACAAACAACAACCAAAGAAGAACAGAAAAGAGAAACACTAGACATTTTCTTCAAAAAAGAAAGCTATTTATATGAATTCATGGAATGGTAAAGATCTGTAAGACAGAATTGAAATAAAAAAAATTACATCCTTTTCCTTTTAGGAAAAAAAAAGAAAGATTGGTTCCATTGCAGAGGGTATGTACAATAACAAAAAACGATGCTCTACTTGACTTCGCTTATTATTCTGCTGTGGAACGGTTTTCGTGGCGACGCTCTTTGCCAGCAGCGCCTACTCTTTCTTGCTTTTTCGAAGCTGTCTTTCCGATACCCTTATGTTTGTGGGGATCCTACAAAAGCAAGGTGTAAGCCGGTATGTCTAATCTACCTTCTTTGTTTTATCATTCCCTTCCGCTTACCTTTCGACTCATAGTCTTTTTATCGCGAACACCTTTTCCTCCTTCCCAGAAGGCCCCTTTCAGTGGTGCCTTTTCAAATTCGTTGCCACACACGCAAGGCCTACCACTTTGAATTGCTTGTTCTCTTGAGCATAAACCACAGACCATGCGCTTAGCCATTTCCATAGGATGATCCTCCTGACTATCGTGGCAATGGTCACAGGGGTAAAGTTTGTTACAACAGCTAAAGCGAAACCAGCGCTTTGATTTACGATAATGAGAGCATGTTCCTTGATCGGGTAATGGTTCACCAATTGTCAATCCAGGTTCTCTTGTTTTCTTTTTTTTCAATTTCAATACTTGCTCGTCTGAGACTCTAAGACGATCTCCTCCTTCGTCGCCTCTTTTAACGAAACGGTAATCGCCCAAACCACTAGTCATTTTAACATGGCAAGAAAAACAGTTGAATGAGCGTGGGGAATCATGAGGTGCTAATCGAACAGTAGAGGGTATATCAGCCATACAGGAGCCACAAGTGCCTGTGAAAGCAGATGGTAAAATATCAAACGCAGTGCAGCCTGCCAATTGTAAAAGTCCGATAGATTGAGCACCTTGATGGATCAATTCTATTAAATAAGAGAAAAAGGAAATTTAATATGTGCTCATAATATAACATTCTTTTCAAGGCATACCTCCTAAAAACTTGATACCAAGAATAGAAGTACATGTAGAACATGTAGTCCATCGCTCAGTCTTTTCGTGATGAGAAGAAGAGGCTTCTAATTGGCTCTGTGTTTCAGGCTTGATGTTTTCAATATCCATTGTGTTTTTACAGCGGGCACATTTGACGATGAGATGAAGAGATGTGCACCTAAAAAGAGATATGTTTTCTAACGTAGGATTGATCAAACGGATTTCTGTTCCTTTACGAACCACAGGCTGAGCAAGATCAATGATAGAAGAGTCCTTGCTTTCATCAAGTACTGCTGCGTGTCCAGTGCTTTCTTCAGCCACTTCCACTTCAATTTCCTCTTCAGCTGCTTGTTCGTTTACTAAATCATCGACGACAAGACTAGGGTCGTTAACGATCACTACCTTGTTTTTTCTGACGCTATCTTGCTCATCAAACAAGGATTTTTTGGCAGGTCTAAATTCAGATGCAGTAGCAGATAATTGGCTAGTGGTGGATTTCACAGGTGGGGTGAAATCCTTTTGCTGTGCCTTGGCCAGAACTTCAGCTTCTAATTGCTCTTCTGTTTTTTGAGCAGGTGGTGTGGTCAAGAGAGATTCCAAGTTGCGGTTAAGCCAATTTAAATTCTCAAACAAAGTATAGTCACCATGCTTGACATGATCGTTAAAACCTGCAACAACCCAACTAAATATCACAAAGATGTTAATCTATATGCAAAAGACATACAAACACACAAGCATACCTTGATCTTGTTCTATCTAAATGCTTATTGTCAACTTCAAGCGTACATGGTTCTAATGGGTAAAGTGCGGGTATGTGGTATCGAATAGCAAGATCTTTTCCTCCAATTAATTGTTCATTGGTAAATTCAGTATCATTGATTGTTATTGTTAGTGATACTGTTGATTCCTTGTTCAAAAGTCTTTTTTTTTTTTGAAAAGAAATTAATAAGAAGTTAATTGAGTCCTGTATGTTACTGTACCTGAAGCTATCACAGAATCGAGTCTGTAGTGTGCTTAGTTCCTTTTTACGTCTCTCTGATGCAGCCGTTAAAGATGAGGGTGAGAATTGATGTTGTCTCTGCTTTTGTTTTTGCGTTTGCGTTTGCTTTTGATTCTGTTGTGTTTGTGGCTGTTGCTTGTGTTCTTCTTCAACTACATTTTTAGGAACAAAAGATAGATTTAAGCTAGACTCATAATCTGGTTCAGCCTGAACCACTGTCACGGACTTGGGTTGCTTCCTGGACGAAGAAGCTGTAATGGGTGCTGTTGTTGGTATGTATTCTTGCTCTTGCTGCGGTGCCGTATCGGCTGCGGCATCTTCTGCTTGCTTGTGATTAGATACGAATCTAACTGTAGCAGCAGGAGGCTGTTGTAATAGGCTCTCCATGTTACGATCAAGCCAGTTCATTTGGCGGACAAGTGTTTGATGAGCTACTGATCGAGAAGGGTCAACATGAGCAGCATATCCCTTTTCGAGGTTACTATTACAAAAAAAACGTTGAAGTGTCTACAAACATACATAAATTTGCTTAATGCTTACAACGCAAAACCTTTAGGAATATCTGAATTGAGGACTTGAACTGTACAAGGTGCTTGTGGGTATGCTTGGGGAATGTTGAGCTGAAGGCGAAGAGCATCGAGTTCATATGGAAAGTCGGGATCTGAGGGCTTGATCGCCAAGCGAATAGCTGTTTGTTTATCATTGTCTCTTTTGAATAACAAGAAAAGAGCCTATAAGTCAATTGTACAGATATTCCCATAAAAAAAAGTACTTACTCTATTAAACGGTATGAAGATTTATAGCGAGTTTCTAACTGTATCAACTCGAGACGTCTTTTTTCTTCATTTGTCTTGTTCTACATAATCCTTATTAGTTTTTTTCGAAAATAAAAAGACAGGCCTGTTGATGTATTACCAAAGTAGAGTCAGGCTTTGCAGCTACTTTAGGTCCTTTATGCGCCATTTAGGAAGATATAAGTTTTTCTGTAAAAAAAAGATATTTATGCGCAGCGAGAAAAAAGATGCTATTTAAGGATCTCTGAAGTATATCACGTGATTTTACCATTTCCGAGAAAAGTGTGTTTGAGAAAATATGAGTTTGCGCTTATGCAGCCAAAGGCATGATTTAGAGGGCATTTTTCTTTTTTTTTGGTTTTTATTTTTAACTGTATATACAATGAACACTATCAAACCAGATCAAATCATTGAGCTTGAGCCTTCTCTCCTCAAAGTAACAAGCAGCACTGAATTGATAGAAGAGAAATGAAACTAAGCAAAGTATAACGACTTTTCTGTTATATGGCATAGGTCCCACATGAGCAACTTCGAAAATCATTCCGATACCAACATAAATATATTGAAAAAGAACTTGCGTCTTTACAAGAGAAAATTGAGCACTGCGTCAAAGACGACAGCATGACGCCAGAGAAGGCTGCTAAGACAATAGACGAGCTACTGAATCAGGTGGACAAATTAACACGCAAGGTAAGTCCAAACAAGCCAGTTTGCTTTTATTTGGTGATGGAATTAATATACTTTTAAAGCTTCAAAAAGCAAAAGAGGACGACAGACAACATACTCGTAGGATAGAGAAAAGAATCAACAACTTACGACAGATAGAGAACGTAACACTAGCAAAATCACCCGAGTTTGTTGCCTGGAGCAAGATAAGATTAGACAGAGTCATTGTGGATTATTTGCTTCGAGAAGGCATGACCAATACAGCCAAAAAAGTTGCTGCCACCAGCAGCATTGAAGATATTGTTGATATACAGTTATTCTCTCAAGCAGAACGTATTGAGCAGGCTCTTAGAAACCGTAGTTGCAAAGAATGCCTTGCATGGTGCAGTGAAAACAAATCAAGTCTTCGAAAGATGAAAGTAAGCTTGTTTTTTTTGCGAAACAGTCTCTTTTTTAGGCTGGCATCTATATCTTATATGTTATTGGTATTAGAGTACATTGGAATTCAATCTAAGATTGCAAGAACATATTGAGCTGGCTCGTGCCTCCAAGGGCTTAGAAGCTATCGCTTATGCTCAAAAGTATCTGTCTCCTTGGAAGTCTGTGGAAAGTAAACGTATAGGACAAGCTATGGGATTACTTGCGTATAAGAATGATACTCAATGTCAACCATACAAGGTTTGTGTGTTTACATGTATTCCATGCTTTTTTTTTTCTTTTTTCAGAAGATGAAGAGAAGACGACTTATTTTGTATCAGGATCTTTATGATATACGTCGCTGGCAAGAGTTGATTGACCAGTTTAGAGCAGATAATTATGCTCTTTGTTCACTCACTTCACACCCATTGCTATCAATCACTTTGCAGGCCGGCCTTTCTGCTCTCAAGACACCACAATGCTACGAACATGAAAATCAGAACGTCAACTGTCCTATTTGCGATAACAGTACCTTAGGAAGCTTGGCTGAGAAACTACCCCTTAGTCATCATGTCAATTCAACCATTGTATGTCGTATTAGTGGCAAAATTATGAATGAAGATAATCCTCCTATGCTCTTACCTAACGGTAGAGTATACAGTCTTCAGGTAAGCAGATAAAAATTAGTCTATGGTTGTTCCTCATTGCTTTCTTTTTTTTTAATTAACTAGGCTCTTCAAGACATGGCTCTAAAATCTAATGGTAAAATCACTTGTCCACGAACAGGTGATGTCTACAATTTAGACCAGCTCAAAAAGGTGTTTATTTCTTAATAGTAATGTTAATAAACAAGAAAAGGATGATCTTTCTTTTCTTTTTCAAGCTTCATTAAGTATTGCCTTTGTTCAGCTAGTATGGATACGAATGACTTTCAACACTATCTATCTTTGGTTTGCTACATCTTGCTTGAATGGAAAGAAGAAATGTTTGACTTAGTGAAGATTGATATAGCTTCTTTCTTTCTTTTTTCTTTTTTTCTTCTGCTGGCAAGATTGCTTTTATCTAAGCGGTATTTTTGAGTTTATACTAAACATTGCAACTGACTAGATCAGCTAAGTCTTGTTTGATTATTGCGAACAGAATTTTCGTTTCTTTCTCTTCCGAAACTTCTACAATATAAATGATGTTGAAAGCTGGAAACTATTTGGAGAACTAGTTCTCTCCTGTTTTCTATCACAATCAGCTATAATAAAAAGTAGCCTGCTTTTTTTAGGGTTACATGAATATAGTGGGAACAAAAGTAAACGATGGTTCAATCAGGTAACACAAAAACAAGCTTTGTCTCTTTTTGTTTCCTTCTTTTCCCTTTTTTCATGTCGCTTCTTTTCTCTTCTTTCTCTTTTCTTTCATCGTAAGAAAACAATGACAGTAGACTTACTGTCGTTATCGGATCAAATTTTGACCTGTGTGACATCCAATCTACAATTAAAAGATTTGCTTGCTTTAGCAGATTGTCATTCTCGACTACGCGAGCTTGTTTACAAGAATCCAGGAATATGGACAAGTGATTTGCTGTTCCCCATTGGGGATTCTGATATCACTGACACATTTATCAAAGCAATCGTTCCACGTATTACTCGGCATTATGGAATTCTTGATCTTAAAATGATCGGACTACCCCTTTCTTGGAAAGGTTACTTGATGATATTTGACCAATTCGCACACTCAGTCAAACACATTGAGATTCAAGCTTCATCCTCTGCGCTCACAAATTTAGCACATCATCTGTCTATATTTGCCGCTAATCTGACTCTACTGCAACGAAACAATAAGATCCCTATCACATTTCGACAGTATGCTTTTGATGACGAAGATGAATTTGTATTGGGCGACAGTATGTTACACAGTCTAGAGAGTCAATTCAAGCATATGAAGCTTGATGATCCTCCTTTTGAAAGATTAGAACAGTTCAGAGTCAAACTAGAAGGAGATAGTACCTCATCTGATCTCGAGGAAAGACTAAGGTTGCTGGCCTTCTTTCTTTCTGGGAAGCCCATACATGAAGAGGAAGAGGAAGGCAAATTAGCCACACTTTCCTACAACAACAATAGCAACAACAACAACAACAACAACAATAGCAGCAATAGCAACAACAAAAGAACGCGGGATGAATGCCATTACTTACCCCAAGCAAACAAGCATATACGACATGGAATAGCTATGCATGAAACTTATACTCTTTATCGATAAGCACTATAAATAAACGAATGAACCTAATTGTTATATGTCTTGTTTGCACTTTTTATGTAGTTAGCTTGAAGGCAATGCAACAAATGATGCAGTAAAAGTTCTTTGCTTAACTTGTATATAAAAAATAAGCGGGTTCTTTGTTCATGCGAATCATTAGTTGTTTAACTTACTTGGTCATCAGTCTAACAAAAAGCCTTTAATGCACATCAGAAATAACCTTGACGAAGAGCAGGAAAAAAAGCTCAAAATGAATTGAACAACTGTTACAGCGCTAAAAAAGGAGAGGAAGCAAACTAAAGCCTTGCTGCAATGCTTGCATCAAAAGATACTTACCAGTTTAAATTCTGGAAATCACACACAGTTTTTGGCAAAAGCAACATATCCTATTGTCTTCAAGTCAGGAAACAACGATTTTGTACAGAATTTTATAAAATGCCTGAACGTCTTTGTTCTGGATAGTTTATGCAGGACTTTGTGATAACGAGCAATGCAGAATGAACTTTGTAGTAATTTTTAAGAAAAAAACTTGACACGTCATGATTGGTCCGTATATCAGAGCCAAGTAAGAAAACAAGAGGAAGAGAGCAAGAAAAAAGAAAGATGTGGGCCTACTAACTCCGCTCAATTAAGAGTCGATATAATAAAGTGGTTCATCTCTCTCATTCTAAAGCTTCCTTTTTTTGTTGGTTTCTAAACAATCTAGCTTAATCTATCTGTTCCTGGATTAACATCTTTAACTTAATTTTTTGTAAGAACCAGTACTTTCTATCTTAACTGGAATGCCTTGAAGACTTATAGCTTGTTTCTTTTCTTTTCATGTTAGGCACACAGGAAACAATTATAAGGTATAGACTTATTTCAATATGAAAACACGCGTTACTGAACACAAATAGCCTAAGGATAGAAATCGCTTGTACTTTTAGAGCCAAAACAAACAACTAAGAAACAAAGAGAGAACGTTAATTTCAACATGCAAATGCTCACAAAGGTATAGATGAAACAAAAATAAACATAAGCATAGACAACAAAAACCTTAACGACTCGAGGTAACACCTATAGTTTGAGTCAAAGAGCAACCGTGTCAAAGGTGTTGCCTTTCATCCTAAACGTCCCTGGATTCTAGCTTCTTTGCACAACGGATGCATTCAGCTATGGGATTACCGAATGGGTACTTTACTAGAGCGCTTTGAAGAACATGATGGTAAGTTGAGCGCGTGAGTAGACCGTTTCTTATTCCAACTCGCTCTTTTTTCTGTCTGTAGGTCCCGTCAGAGGCATCAGTTTTCACCCTACTCAGCCTTTGTTTGTCAGTGGTGGTGATGATTATAAGATTAAAGTATGGAACTATAAGACTCGTCGCTGCTTGTTCACATTGAATGGTCATTTGGATTATGTGCGTACTGTCTTCTTCCACCACGAGTTGCCTTGGATTATTTCGGCTTCTGACGACCAAACTATTCGTATCTGGAATTGGCAATCTAGAGCCTGCATTGCTATTTTGACAGGTCATAATCACTATGTCATGTGTGCCCAGTTCCATCCCAAGACAGACCTGATTGTCTCTGCCTCTATGGATCAGACAGTCCGTGTATGGGATATTACAGGTAAATAGCATTCATGTCCTTCTTTGTATATATTGTAGTTGCCCTAATGTTCGTTTATTTAATTCAGGCTTGCGTAAGAAGTCTCAAGCACCTACAGCAATGACCATGGATGATATTGGTCGAACTGGCCCTGGTGGCGATATGTTTGGCACAACTGACGTGATGGTCAAATATGTGCTAGAAGGTCATGATCATGGTGTCAACTGGGCTTCATTTCACCCTACTTTGCCATTAATTATTTCTGCCGGTGATGATCGTCAAGTCAAACTTTGGAGAATGAATGGTAAGATAGAATGGTACGATAAACAGAGCAAGCAGTGGCTGACCTGTTGCATAGATACCAAGGCTTGGGAAGTTGATAGCTGTCGCGGCCACTATAACAACGTATCCAGTGCCATCTTCCATCCCCGTCATGATTTGATTTTGTCTGATAGTGAAGATAAGACAATCCGTGTTTGGGACCTGACAAAGCGTACTGCAGTAGCCACTTTCAGAAGAGATCATGATCGTTTCTGGGTTTTGACTTCTCACCCTGAATTGAACCTGTTTGCTGCTGGTCACGATTCTGGTCTCATTGTCTTCAAGTTGGAGCGTGAACGCCCCGCTTTCCAGGTTCACAACAACGAGTTGTATTACATCAAGAACAGCATCTTACATATTCATGACTTCCCTAGCACCGCTGACCAGGAAGTCATGTCAGTTCGTAAATTAGGTTCGCAATTTGTTGCTCCTCGTACTCTTTCGTATAATCCTGCTGAAAAAGCTATTTTGTTGACATCTCCTTATGAAGGTGGCACTTATGAACTTTATCGCTTACCCAAGAGCCTTGCTGGCACCCTACAGGAACCTTCAGATGATTCTATGAAGGGCACGGGTCATGCTGCTATCTTTATTGCTCGTAACCGTTTTGCTGTCTTTGACAAAACCAATCAAGTCATCCAAATCCGCGACCTCTCTAACAAGGAAACTAAATCTTTCAAAACACCTAGTCAAGTAGCTGACATCTTTTATGCTGGTCCTGGTTCTCTCTTGATGACCACATCCACTTCTGTTATCTTGTTTGATATCCAACAACGCCGCATTGTTTCTGAATTGGCCGTTGCTTCTGTCAAGTATATTGTTTGGTCCAATGATATGTCCATGATCGCTTTGTTAAGCAAACACACAATTACTATTGCTGATAAGGAACTGAAGCAATCAAGTCAAATCCATGAAGCCATTCGTATTAAGAGTGCTACTTGGGATGACAATGGTGTCTTGATCTATTGTACCTTAAACCATATCAAATATGCTCTTCCTCAAGGTGACAACGGTATTGTTCGCACTCTAGATCAACCTATCTATTTGACCCGCATCAAGGGCAAGAAGTTATATGCTTTAGATCGTGATGGTAAGGTACGCGAGATTGTGATTGATCCTACTGAATATCGCTTCAAGTTGGCTCTTGTCAAGAAGCAGTATGAGGAAGTTCTTCATATTATTCGTACATCCAACTTAGTTGGTCAATCCATCATTGCCTATCTTCAAAAGAAGGGCTATCCTGAGATTGCCTTGCATTTTGTGCGCGACGATAAGACTCGCTTTGAGCTTGCCTTAGAGTGTGGCAACCTTGATGTCGCTCTTGAGACTGCCAAGTCAATGAACAAGCCTGATTGTTGGACCAAGTTAGGTGCTGAAGCATTGCGTCATGGTAACTACAAGATTGTTGAACTAACCTATCAACGCACAAAGAAGATGGACAAGCTCTCTTTCTTGTATCTGCTAGGGGGCAACCAAACCAACTTACGTAAGATGCTTGAGATTGCTCAACTTCAAAAGGATTCTTCAATGCGATTCCAAAATGCAGTTTATCTTGGCGATGTTCAGGAACGTGTTCAGTTGCTTAAGGATGTTGGTCAACTACCCTTGGCTTATATGACTGCGAAGACAAATGGCTTGGAAGAAGAAGCTGCTGCTATTTTGGCTGCTGCTGGCAAGACAGAAGACGAAATCGAATTACCTTCAGTCTCTGAACAATTACCTGTCACACCTAAGCCCATCACTCAACTTGAAGATAGTAACTGGCCACTTTTGACTGTCTCCAAGAGTTTCTTCGAAGGTGCTTTTATTCGTGCTCAACAACAGCAGCAACAAACATCTGGCAGTAACGGTGCTGTTGCTATTTCCGCTGCTGGCTTTTCTTATGATGAGCAGATCGATAATATTGAAGATGCAGCCGGTGATTGGGGAGATGATGGTGATGATGATCTTGGTATCTCTTCTCACAAGACGAAGCAGGCTCGTCCTTTATTGAACACTAGCGATGATGCATATGATAACCAAGATGATTTGAACAGTGATGGTGGTTGGGATGATGATGATGATATCAAGGCTGAGCTCGATGCTGAGATGGGTAATGTAGCTGCTAAAGAAACAGCAGAATTTGTAGCTCCTACAGAAGGAGTCAGTGAAAACGCCATGTGGGCTCAAAACTCATCTATCGCTGCTGATCACATTGCTGCTGGTGCCTTTGATAGTGCTATGCAAATCCTTCACCGTCAAAAGGGTATTGTCAAGTTTGAGCCTCTCAAATCCCACTTTATGACCATCTACCAAGCTGCTCATGTTTCTCTGACTGGTGTACCTAATACACCTAGTGTACAATACCATTTGCGTCGTCAGCCTGAATCTTCTAGCCCTCGTCATAGTTTACCTGTTGCTGTTTACAACTTCCAAAATATTGTGGAAACACAACTTCCATCAGCTTACCGTTTGTTCACATCCGGCAAATTGGTGGCCGCCGCACAACAGTTTAAATCACTGTTACATTCTGTTCTGTTTACTGTGACAGCAAACGAAAACGAAGCTAGCGAGTTGACTCAATTAGTTAGCATTTGCCGCGAATATCTATTAGGTCTATTAATGGAACAGAAGAGAAGATCAATTACTGGCCAAACACCTGAAGACTTGAAGCGAGCTTTGGAATTGGCTGCTTACTTTGCACACTGTCAATTGCAAACACCACACGTCCAATTGGCATTGCGTCAAGCAACAAAACAAGCTTTCAGAGCCAAGAACTTTAGCACAGCATCTCAGTTTGCATCAAGATTGCTTGAGCTAGTGCCTTCTAGAGCTGTTGCTGATGAGGTAAGGACAAAACTAAATTTTAACATTTTTTTCTCTAGTCTCACTTTTTTCTAGGCACGTAAAATCCAATCTGTATGTGAGCGTACTTTGCAAGACGAATTGGCCTTTGATTATGACCAATACAATCCATTTGATATTTGTGCAGCAAGCTACACACCAATTTATCGCGGTTCTCCAAAGGTAGAATGTGGTTATTGTAAAGCCTCCTTTAAACCCGAATACCAAGGAAAGGCTTGTACTGTTTGTGAAGTCGCAAAGATCGGATCAAACTAAACACAAGAATTACTATAAATATATACTAAGTAACTCATAAACTTATACGTACAAAAGAAAGACAAAAAAGACTTCAAAATGAAACTTCATCTTGAATTGTTTAATGAAAATCAAATATGAAAAGGTTAGATGACATGTGTTGCAATGTGCGCCCAAACAATAAAGAAAGCCTTCTGTTTAATGACATCATCGGATCTGCTTGTTTTGCTTTGGGTTCGTGGCAAATCAAGTCAGAGTTGTATTTTTTCTTTGAATGAAACCGCATTGTCATAAAGGAAGGATGTCACATCAACCAATTCGCTTTGATTGAAGCTGTATAAAACAAGAGCACTTACTATTCAAGGTCAGATTGTTCATGGAAGCCTTGGCAGATAAGTTTGTTTGATTAGAGTTCAGTTCTACAAAGCCAGGACATATTCATAGTTGAATGAAATATGAATAATAAAGCACAGATTCGTTCAAGTGTCACCTTCTGTCTACGGGAAAATATTCTTGAAGATGCTATACTTCTGTAGACAAGACCTACTTGATTCAACAAGAAGCACAATATTTGTTAAGTTAAACGACTATAAGATTTGCGTGAAGGCTTACTTGGCAGAGGCTTTGAGCTAGGCTATTTTTTTAGAGCACTTAAACTCTGTCATCCCAAGTTCTTCGACAAGAACAAGCGAGATCATACAAGTACGCCATACAGCATCACTGTATAACGTCCATGGTTGAACTTTGCATTCTTGTTGATCAAAATAGTTGTGCAGCCTAACAAATCAGAGAATTTATATAAGATGCTGGCTATCAATTGCGCCAAACAGGTCTGCAGTAATACCATCTGGAACAACTGGGCCTCATTATTTGATGCAAAGGTAATTGTAACACAATTTTTGATCTCCAAAAGCATAATGTATGTAGAGAAATTTCTTGGAACGCGAGAATTCTGAAAAAAAAACAAGATCTTCCAATTGTTAGTCAGGTATTGAGAAGAGAAAGTAGTAACGAAACTAGATAAGGATTTGCTGGTTCGTTCAAAGGACAATGATCAGAATCACTGAATTCTGAGTTTCCAGAACTCTACAAACTGTTTACTAAATTTTACCTGCCTTATTGAGTCCGCCCAGTCAGAGAGGTCAAATTGACCTTTAGAATTCCACCACTTTCTTTTTCTTTCCAAACTTGTCACAAATGTAGACTCGAAAATTTTGGAGCTACTTTAGTTAAAAAAAAAGGTACCTATCCTTTTTCCTTTTTCTTTTCTCTTCTTCTTTATCTTATTCATCTTAAAAAATGTCTGAAGGAAAGTCTGGTAAGTTAAGCACGGACATAATTCAAAAAAACAAAGTTTTGTTGACATAACTATATTATCTGTATACAATTATTAGTTGGTATTGATTTGGGTACTACGTAAGTATTATGTAAACAAACGCGTTATTTTTTGTTCACATGAACTAATTTTATTCAATAGCTACTCTTGTGTTGGTGTCTGGCAAAACGACCGTGTCGAAATTATTGCTAACGACCAAGGTAACCGTACCACTCCCTCTTACGTTGGTTTCACCGACTCTGAACGTCTCATTGGTGATGCTGCCAAGAACCAAGTCGCCATGAACCCCTACAACACCGTCTTCGACGCCAAGCGTTTGATCGGTCGTCGTTTCAACGATGTTGAAGTTCAATCTGACATGAAGCACTGGCCCTTCAAGGTCATTGACAAGGACTCCAAGCCTATCATCCAAGTTGAATTCAAGGGTGAAACCAAGACCTTCACTCCCGAAGAAATCTCTGCTATGATCCTTGTTAAGATGAAGGAAACTGCCGAAGCTTACCTCGGTAGTGTTGTCAAGAACGCTGTCATTACCGTTCCTGCTTACTTCAACGACAGTAAGTGTTTTTGCTTTTAACAAAGGGCGCCTGATTGGTCGGAATTTAGACTATCAGTAATAGACTTTGCTGGAATATTATGGAAAGTCTACTGATGGTGTAGAAAAAAATTTTTTTTCTCAGATTTCTGTGCCTTAATCAGTAGCGTCATCTTTGATTTTTTAATCATACCAAGGCACTTTACTAAACAAAAATATTCATAGGTCAACGTCAAGCTACCAAGGATGCTGGTTTGATTGCTGGTTTGAACGTTCAACGTATCATCAACGAACCCACCGCTGCTGCTATTGCTTACGGTTTGGATAAGAAGGTTGAAGGTGAACGTAACGTCCTTATCTTTGATTTGGGTGGTGGTACCTTCGATGTCTCTCTCTTGACCATTGAAGATGGTATCTTCGAAGTCAAGGCTACTGCCGGTGACACTCACTTGGGTGGTGAAGATTTTGATAACCGTCTCGTTTCTCACTTCATGCAAGAATTCAAGCGTAAGTTCAAGAAGGACATCTCTGGTAACGCTCGTGCCATGCGTCGTCTCCGTACTGCTTGTGAACGTGCTAAGCGTACCTTGTCTTCTTCTGCTCAAACCACCATTGAAATCGATTCTCTCTTCGAAGGTGTTGACTTCTATACTTCTTTGACTCGTGCTCGTTTCGAAGAATTGAACCAAGATCTTTTCCGTAACACCATGGACCCTGTTGAAAAGGTTCTTCGTGATGCCAAGATCGATAAGGGCTCCGTTCACGATATTGTCCTCGTTGGTGGTTCTACTCGTATCCCTAAGGTTCAAAAGCTCGTTTCTGACTTCTTCAACGGTAAGGAACCCAACAAGTCCATCAACCCTGATGAAGCTGTTGCCTACGGTGCTGCTGTCCAAGCTGCTATTCTCTCTGGTGATACCTCTGAAAAGACTCAAGACCTTCTCCTTTTGGATGTTGCTCCCCTCTCTTTGGGTATTGAAACCGCTGGTGGTGTCATGACTGCTTTGATCAAGCGTAACACCACTGTTCCCACCAAGAAGTCCGAAGTCTTCTCTACATACGCTGATAACCAACCCGGTGTCTTGATTCAAGTATTCGAAGGTGAACGTGCCCGTACCAAGGACAACAACATTCTCGGTAAGTTCGAATTGACCGGTATCCCTCCTGCTCCTCGTGGTGTTCCTCAAATCGAAGTTACTTTCGATGTTGATGCCAACGGTATCTTGAACGTTTCTGCTCTCGATAAGACCACTGGTAAGTCTAACAAGATTACCATCACCAACGATAAGGGTCGTCTTTCCAAGGAAGATATCGAACGTATGGTTAACGAAGCCGAAAAGTACAAGGCTGAAGATGAAGAAGCTGCTGCTCGTATCCAAGCTAAGAACGGTCTCGAATCTTACGCTTACAACCTCCGTAACACTCTCCAAGATGAAAAGGTTGCCGGTGCCCTCCCCGAAGAGGACAAGACCAAGTTGAAGGCTGCTGTTGATGCTGCCATTGAATGGTTGGATGCCAGCCAAGAAGCTTCCAAGGAAGAATACGAATCTAAGCAAAAGGAAATCGAAGAAGTTGCTAACCCCATCATGATGAAGATGTACGGTCAACAACAAGGTGGTGCTCCTGGTGCCGCTCCCGGTGGTTTCCCCGGTGGTGCCGCTCCCGGTGGCTTCCCTGGTGCCAACACTGCTGAAACCGACGGTCCTTCCATCGAAGAAGTTGATTAAATTATTTAAAAGTAAAATAGACTCCTGTAGTAATAATCCTGTAATTTATAGAATAGAAATAAATTGTTAAAAGTATTGTCATTTAAAGCAAACTAAAAAAAAAAGGAACAAGATTCTCTTTCCCATAATTTGTTTTCATGCAAGAAGGAAAACTCATGAGTTTATGATTTGATACCATCTTATTGAGGAGATTGGCAGTGTCATCTCATATTAAACTTATCATCTGTAACCAGTTCGACAATTTCGACAGC
The DNA here is from genome assembly GCA_025331435.1 of Choanephora cucurbitarum. Lineage (NCBI taxonomy): Eukaryota > Fungi > Mucoromycota > Mucoromycetes > Mucorales > Choanephoraceae > Choanephora > Choanephora cucurbitarum. The sequence goes on from JAIWNI010000071.1 coordinate 59,577, forward strand.
ATCAAACCGTGTAGGTTAAAGCGACTTTTCTAAACATTGATGCGTGACGAACGGGCATTTTTAATCGCTACTAAAAGATAAATGTTGCTGAATAAGCTCCTGACCACAAAAAAGCAAGGAATAATACTATTCTGCGAACAACCAGCATATATTTTCCGCATCGTCTTCTAATTTGCCTATTTTAGTCAATTTTGTAAAGTTTGCCTAAGGGATGCTTGTACACAGAGAAAAAAAACAAGTGCACCGGGAAAAATGAATAATCTATTTTGCACAATTCGGAGAAAAGTGAAAAAAAAAACTCTCCGTAATAAAAAATAGGAAAGTGTTAGCATAATTTCGAGATTAGTATAAAACTCAAACCTTCAAATTTGTTCCTTTTTCTCTTTTTTCCTTTGCTCAACTCTATTCATTTAGAAGTATAAGATAATATGGTGTGCACAAAGACTTTTGAACTGTAAGTTTTCGAAGTAGTCTCCTTTCATTTTGCTGAAAAAGAATACTTATGTATACTTCAATAGCAACAACGGTACTAAGATTCCTGCTGTCGGTTTGGGTACTTGGCAAAGCGCTGGTGAAGGTGATGTTGTATACAATGCTGTCAAATCCGCTATTGCTGCTGGATACCGCCATATTGATGCAGCTATGATGGTAATCCTCACTTAGTTTTTATTCATTTAATCATGCTTCGTATGCTTATGTTCGCTGTCCTTTTCTTATGTAGTACGGTAACGAAGTCGAAGTTGGCCGTGGTATTCGTGATGGTCTCAAGGAAAGTGGTTTGAAGCGTGAAGATATCTTCGTCACCACAAAGTTGGCTACAATCGATGCTCGTCCCAACTTGGTTCCCCAAGGTTTTGAGGAATCCTTAAGAAAGTTGGATATCGGATACCTTGATTTATATATGATGCACTGGCCTGTTGCTGTGAACCCTACTACTCGTCAGTTCGTTCCTCTTAGACCTGATGGTTCTCGTGATCTTGATGAAGAATTGAATGGTCGCTTCGAATTAACATGGGAAGCTATGGAAAAATTGTTGGACACCGGCAAGGTCAAGAGCATTGGTGTTGCTAACTTCTCTATTCCTAATCTCGAGCGCCTCTTGAAGACTGCTAAGGTTGTTCCTGCTGTAAACCAAATCGAACTCCACCGTAAGTATAGACAAAAAATGTTAACACAAAGTCTAATTTTTATAATATCTCTAGCTTACTTGCCTCAAACCAAATTGGTTGAATACTGTACCTCAAAGGGTATTCATTGTAGTGCCTACTCACCTTTGGGTTCTAGTCAATCAACTTTACTCCAAGATGAAACTCTCAACAAGATTGCTCAAACTCATGGAAAATCTGTTGCTCAAATCTTAATCTCTTGGGGTGTCACACGTACTAGTGTTTTGCCAAAGAGTGTAAACCCTGAAGTAAGTACTTGGGTTTGGAAGTTGAGACAAACAATATGTTAACGTTCACCAATAATAGCGTATCAAGGCCAACATCGAGACTGTTGAATTAAGTGATGAGGAGATCCAAGCTATCAATGACATCTCCAAGACTACTACCAAGCGTTTTGTTAGACCTGCTTGGGGTGTCCCCGTCTTCGATGAAGACTTTGAATAATCAAAATTGTAAATATTGTCTAGCAAAATATTGCTCCTGTAGTTTTTCTTTATAAACGAGTTTTACATTAAATTAAATTTGTCTGTTTAAGATGTGGAACGAAGATATTACTGCGTAAATGAAAAAAAAAAAAAAGGATTTATAGCCTTTGTTTTTTTTATTAATGCTAATGATTGTGTACAAGTATATATTTACAAAGTATAATAGTTAATAATTTCAGTTAGTTTCACAAACTGTTGCTCTCTTGCAACATTTGCAAACACTTTTATCTTTCTCTCTAAATCTGCTTTGCTTAACGTCTTTACATAGTTGCTACCACATCGATCGCATTGTCTTAATAGGTTTTCTCTTTTGACAATATGGCAACGTGGGCAGGTTAGGTCTTGAAGATCATTTGCTGTAAACCATGTCTGTATTTGAGTAATCATGCGATCTTCAATCAAGCGTTTGTCATACTCAGAGTGACAACCCTTACAACGCCATGGCTGAGGCTTTCCATGTTGAGGCATCAGTTCCCTGTCTCGGCAGAAATCAAGATCAGTTGTATAATTACAATAGGCACAGATGACTTCGGTCAATTTGTAATATTCACAAGGATTCTGGAATTGAGCAATATCACTGAAATCACTCACGCCGCCCACTAGTTCAAGCGCACTACGCTTCAAAATGCGCACTTCATCCTCTACACGCTCATCGAGGTTGAGAACGGCACAAACAGATTTAACGTATTCTAGGGCAGGATTGTCCATTTTGAGATGGGAACCAGCCAACTGAGGAAACACCATGTTTGGATCTGGGTGAGCTAGTTGTTCTTCTTGTTGCCGAACCAAATTAGGCACAAGTCGAAGCATTTTGCGTGCCACATCGTGTTTTGTATATAGTCGCAAACTCTCGACACGAGGATCTACAGTTGATTCATCTGCCTGCTTCAAATGACTGCCAATTTCTCTAGGAAACTGTCGTTTAAAACTGAAAATCTTATACACGAAAGCAGATGTCTGTTTACTGAAGAAGGCACGAGCGGCTTGAGGCAAATATTCTTCGATGTTCCATCTCTTAGTCACCATTGGTTGGCCTTGGTTTGAAGTACGTGAGACCATGACACCTGCATAATTCTTTTCGTCCATCCAAAGCAAAACATCCCAATAGAGCAACGGCTTAAGATCAAGAACCTCAAATACTTGTTTGCGCTGAACAGAGCGATAAAGGTATTCGAAATAAGGCAATGCACTTTCGAGTGTTTCTTTGTTAGTGGTCAAAATCACTTTGTGAAAATTGGCAAATACAATTTTCGCACCCAATCGCTTAAATTCAGCAACAAGTTGCATAAACACCTTCTTCATCATGCTGTGAACTAAAGTGTAAAGAGAGGGATCATACATATAAGAACCAGGGCTTAGTAGCCATCGATGCAATGTATCAATTAAGTGCTCGCCAAAACGATTGGATCGGTCTGTCATAGCTTGATGAAACCACTGTTGGACCACTGAACGAAGCATAGCAAAGGTTTTTGTAGAAATCATACCTTCACCGTAGATGATAGGATTATTGGCATTACCATTTGTGTAATCATCTAAAGTGTGACTAATAGCATCAAAACCACCCATACCGACAGTCCCTTCAAGTTCATTGACGACATTTGCTTCCATAAGTGTATTAAGACAAAGACGAACCACATCAATCTCGACACAAACGGTTTCATAAGCGCCAGGATAACTTAGCTCGGTGTTGACGGTTTCATTTAGCATACCTAAGCTTTCGTCCTCCTCACGTCCACCCAGATCTGGCAAGGAGCTAGCAGACCACCAAAGAACCATATCGTTCTGTATAAGCTTGCGAGCAAACATAATATCTGCCATAAATAAATGGGGATCGTCTGAGATGTTACAGAATGGAATATTAGCATAGCGAGCCTGTGCGATCTTTTCATCGATCCAGGTGCCCAGTTCCGCATAGTGCTTGATCATACGATTAACAGTCGGTTGTACCCAAGTAAGAGCATCAAAGTGGTTGTCTTCTTGTAATGAAGGTATACGTACATAGGGTAAAGAGGATATAATGCGTGCGTGCTGCATCAGATGAGCAGAAGAACGAGGTGAGTTGATAGCCAAAATAGTTTTGCCTCGCTTTTTATCAAGGTAATCAGTGAGGATCTTGTTTATGGCACTTAGCGCTTCTGCTTCAGTATTGCGGTAATCTGTCTCAAATTCTATTGAGTCAGAGAGTTTAATTGTGTCACTAAACGAGTGTCCCGATTGCAAAAGGGCTTGGTATTTCTCTCTGTATAGACGACTAATGTTAGGTACTTGTTGGTTTTTTTTAGACAAACCAACAATGAAAACGTAGGATGTGGGGAGTGTGGAACCAACAAGAGCAAAGAAATGACGGTTGTCAGAATGTGCGTGGAAAAGATACAGATAGTTGAATGCCCCAGGATTACTAATGTAATTTTTAGACAAATCTGTGCGTTGCATCAAATCATACAGGTTGAATTGATCGTCAATACGTCGGTTAGCTGAGCTGTTGGTCCTATCAAATTGACATGTTGCACCTAGTTGTAGAATGGCTCTGATCAGAAGCGGTACTTGTGTCTCATATACACCTTCTGTTGTAGGATGATTAAAGATGTTCATAAACTTTTTCATTTCATCTCGATAAGTCGTTTCAGGCATACTCATCTGATAGAGGTAAAGAGAGGGGTGGGATCGAGGTAGGGTACGCATACACTTAATCATCTGACAGTTGGGGCGCTCTTCAATAACAGAACTAGGGTTCTCTTGCTTACTGTTGAGATAGAAGATTCTGGGAACAGTTAAGCGTATATTGAACATCTGACCCTGTACTATGATCCACATGCGATATTCACCAGGAATTTCTGTTTCTGCAATTTGAAGCACCTCCCATGGTGCTGTAACAAGAGAGCCTGTTTGCTTGCGGAAGAAGCTACCCACACCATCTCTACTCTGTGCACTAATCGTATTTGTAGTACCAGCCTGTCGGTTATATTGACGAATCAATCGCTGTCGCTTCCATTTGCGCTTTTGGAATTCCAGCCATGCAGGATAATCCTCGTGCCAATCAGGCATGTTTTCCTGTAAGTCCTCAGGAGGCAAAGGTGCATTGGCATCAAATACAGGCCCCGTGCTTTTACGTTTTGTTACAATGCTTCGCTTAGGCAAAACTCCGTTCAATTTCGAGTTGGAAGCACCTATATCTTCGATGTCGTCAACCTCCATGCGGTCATCAATTACTAGCTTGTCAGTCTTGGAGAACATATCTGTGATACGATGCTGTTTGAACTTGTCGTCTTTAGCAGCTACACGCTTAAACAACCAATCTGGATGTCGAACACGAGGTACAGGATTTCTCACTTTTTGCATAGCAGCAGGAATGGTGATGAGCTTTTGAATGACAGAGCCAAAACGCTCAAGATAATAGTCCCAATCAAGGATGTCACGGATATCAAATGTGTTCAGTGAATTATCTCGAAGCCATTTTCTCAGAAAATGCTTTCTGACAGTAGGCTCGGCTTGGAAAATGGCTACAGGAACAGCACGCTCGGATACTGGGATGTTATATGGGCGAGCAGAAATAATAAACTTACAAGCCAAACCTTTGTCCTTAATCATTTGATCGCCTAAAAATTCGGCAAGACGTCTGGCCGTACTGATAGCAGTTGATTTCTGAGAACCATACTCTTCTAATGTCTTGGACATACTACGGTTTTCTGAAATTAAATCAAACAGCTCATCATCTGTCAAATTGACTGCTTTGCTATACAAAACGTCAAGCCACCTATCAGCAACATGTGCCACTGCAGTATAACATTCTTCAAGCGTTTTCCCTTCCAGAAACACTTTGAAAATTTCAGATTGGAAGATCTTAATCAACTTGAGTTCACCACGACGCTTGACTTCAAAACCTTTTAGTTCAGCAAGGGAACCATTCTCGTTAAATACAGCATAACGCTTTTTGAGCAGCTTGTCTTCAGCAGTAGAAGAAGGTAAGATCATTGCACGGTAAGGGCCATCAATTTCAAAGAAAATACTGTTTTCTTTGCTGACGCTGTATTCAAATGTCTCAGGGTTTTCCAAACGCTGATATTGATCGTTTGTAAACTGAGCGTGAACCAAGTGATTCAACATGGTACATGGGTAATCGATGCGGAAAGATTTGCCATTAGCCAATTTGAACGTAAACTGTTCAGGAAAGCTTTTGGGCAAAATACACCAAATACCATCAGTATCCAGTTCAAGAGGACGACCAATACGCTCTACTAGTTTACGGGCCATCTGAATAATATTGGAACCAGTTAGACAAACAATACCAGCCATTTCGAGAGAATGCCATCGGGCACCTTTACGCATGACATAACCATAAAAGGAGTTAAGAATACACTTGTGGGCCAACTGAAGTGAATCATACAAGACAATCATATTTTTGGCTTCAGCAATTTTAGTCGCAGATCCATCTTTGAAGGCGCTGTCAAGCTTGCCTTTCCATGTCTTGTGGAGGCCCTTATACTCATAACGACGATCACGGAAAGCACGTACAGTTTCGATATAGAATGGGTTCTCTCGTTGACAAATGATAGATTCACGTTCGACCATTTTAGTTTCGCGCACTTTCTTATAAACTTTTCTGCTGTAATCTGAGAGACGTGAACGAAGCAAAGAAGACCTTTCTGATTCCGATAGAGCATTCCAATTACGAGGTGGTCCATTTGCTGTTCTCGCTGGGAATGTTTCTAAACTGAGTTGATTTTCGATCATTCTGTATTCGTTTCTCTTTGCTGGATAATATTCGCCACGCCAAAGCCATTTCATGCGTCGGTCACATGTCTTATCACTCACATTGAATTCACAAGTAGCACAAACGGATTCATCAATCATAGCATCTGGTTGGAGACGGTTTGTCAAAATAATGTTAGGATACATGGCTGCTACATCCAAGTGATAGATTAAAGGAGGTTCTTGTCGAATAGGCTTGTCTCTGAGCGCTTCTAACTTTTCGCGAATTGATGCTTTAATCTCCTCGTAATTGACTATATCATCTAAGTTCTTTTTCTCTTCAACTTGAATAGTAAATTTCAAAGCATCGTCTAGCTGATCTATTAACTAGTTTCATTTACATCAGCAAGAAAAGCAACACTAATAGCAAGCTGTATCTTATTTACCTCCTGTGCAGCCGATGGATCCAATTTGAAGTCACTATTGATATCGCTTCTAAACACACCGGCTTCTAAGGCTTCTACATGTCCACCAACATAAGTCTCACTTTCTACCAGGTGTCCTTCATAAAACATTTCTTTCTCATCCACATGCTTATTAGGCATAATTACATTTACTTTGTATGCTTCCACCTATGGTATGGAAGAAGACAAGAATGTTGAGAACACCTATCGCTTTGCACTACTTTTGCTATTTGACTTACCATCAACAATAACTCACAGAGTGTGCCTGTGCCTTTTCGAAGCACTTCATCAGGTATAAGAGGAAGAATATTACACAGAGAGAAAATAAATGGATGCACATATTTCATGTATAGATAATAGGTAGCTACAGCATCTGATACTGAATATTGTGCTAGAACTTGTGGTTGTTCAGAAGCAAATCTTGTCATGTCTTCAGGATCAAGTTCCATCGGGTTATAGCCCAATTTTGACGTAGTGACAGATTTAAGACCCTGACTACCCTGCGGTAAATAGGAATCACGTTTCACCCAACGGAAAGCATCCATGTGCGTTGCGTGCTTACATTTGTATTCATCCTCTTCATCTCTGTAAACACCGATCTCCTGAAACATATCGATACCGTGTGCTTTTGCTCGTCCTTCTACGAAAGGCCAATCGAAAAAGTCACCGTTATAAGTAACAAAGATGGTAGGTCTAGCTTCTTGAATATGCTCAAAAAATCGTCTCAAGACAGCCTCTTCATCCTCTTCGTTAAAAATCGTAAAAGGTCCCTCAAATTCAGGCTTAGGTGTGTAATCAAAATCTTCAATATCCTGACTGACAATCTCTCTGTTGGTGATCAAATAGCCCTAATCAATATGTATTTAGGTTCCTGTTTTCTATGATAGTTTTGCACACTGTCTTACTCTTCCATCAATCATGTAAGAAATCATCATAATAGAATCAATTGTCACATCAGGAAACTTTAAAGGTAATTTTGTTGTTTCGATATCAAAAGCTAAAATGGTTGGCTCTGGTCGATGTACAAGGTCAGGTCGGCGAGAAAGACTCACAGTACCGTTAGATGCTGCTTTTGCTGTATACCATAAACCGACACGGATGTCTAACAGAAAGTCGCTTAATTTGGTATACGACGCCTTCTTGTGCTTTGACAGAGCTTACCTAGATCAATTGCCACACGGACATAATAAGGAATGTCATATTCTCTTATGTCTGTAATGTTGTTTAATGTCTCATCTGGATTTCTTCGAGAAGACATAGCAGCTAAATGTGAATGTTGATCGTAGCCTATATGGTTGGTGGCGCTAATACACTGTGTGAATACCACAAAAAAAAAAGATAAAGTCAAAGACTTACTTAATCACTTCTACATATGTATCAACTGTATTGACTTTCTCTTGGTTTTTTTTCGCTATAGGCAGTAGAATCTTTCTGACAGAGTAAAGATCGGATTGATTTCGAAAGGTGAGTTGAATGTAAGTACGGGTATTACCAATTAAATGGTTTGGCTATATTTTTCAAGAAAAAAATAAGTAAACTGGGTTCATCATAAGTTTATGCACGTACCTGTTTCAAGTCTTCTTTCTTTACTCGCTTGATCTTCTCGATAACATCTTCAAACCTTCGATTTAAATAGTCTTCGACTTCGCTCTCTGTACCAGGCTATTGTAGGTGTTGAATCGAGCTAAATTAAACGTCTCGCCAAACATCTGCTTTCAAGGTACTTACTTTGCAGCCGATGCAAAAGTACGGACTATATGTTAAAGTGGTTTTGAAAGTCTCGCCGTTGTCGTTAATAAAATAAAAGTCAACACCTGATCTGCCTGATGGCCAGTCTGAATCACGAACAAGCGTCTATTCATTGAGATATAAGCAAAAAAAAAACAAAGCAAAACAAAAGGTCTAGTTTAAACGGCTCTTCTGCTTACCTCATGCATATTAAGTAACCAACCAAGTCTTTCAGAACCTTCTTGATATCTTTCAAAGCCGAATCTTGTTTGAAGTGCGTCTAGTGCTGCTAATTCGTCAAAGCGCTGATCTATGTTTGAGGCTTCATTGTTTAGTGAATGAGTGGGTAGACCATATTGCTGAAAGGAAGTAGTAGCTCGAGTCGATCCCAAAAATGGACCACCTTTGCCTCTTTGAAATTTTGTCGAGGATGAGACACCAAATTCAGGCCTCGTGGTCATATTCGAGCGTATAAATAGATTGATGAAAAAAGAAGGGATGAAATTCAAGAAAAATCAGAAAAGTAGAACGCGTATCATTATCAATTTCGCGTTTTCACGCGTTTCTTGTCTAAGCATTTCTCCAATGGATTTTGAGGGACCAAATAGAAGTGGCTTGAGCGTGACCATTTTCCTTGCTTCATTTTCGAGCATCACCGAGACTAAATGACATTGGATTTTTTTTCTTTCTCTCTCTCTTTTTTTTTCTTTTGTACCTACATAAACCTTTCCATTAGTACATCATGTCTGAAATAGGTGAAAAAAGAGCTGGCAACTTCGAACAGAATGCCAACAAAAAGTCAAAAGTTGGTTAGTGAAAAAGAGGGATTATGTTTATAACGAGAAGAACATCTTGTCACTAACATCTTGTCATAGAGTCTCGTAATGAACAAAGAAACGTTCGATTGGAGCGCAAGTCACACGACAAAAACTTTGAAATGATTTCTCATGCCAAAAAGGTTTGGGAACAACTTCGTCGTGGTGATATCGGTCGTGATGAACAAAAGAACTTGATGAACAAGATTATGGGTATTATCGGCGGCAAAGTTCAAGATGTATGCATTTAAACAAAACAAGAGCACAAATACAACTTTTGACTTCTTTGTTTCTTTAGGTCATTTTCAAGCACGACGCCTCACGTATTATCCAAACCTGTCTCAAGAAGGGTAATGCTGAACAGCGAAATCAAATTGCCGAAGAACTTAGAGGTCGATATGTCGAGCTTTCCAAGTCTATGTACGGTAAATTTATTGTGATGAAGGCTATTGAATACTGGTATGTGTTTAGTTTTTTTTAGTGAGAAGAGAAAGTGCAGCATAATGAATTTATTTTATAGTCATAAGCAAAGAGATACCATCTTGGAAGAATTCAGAAACAATGTCAGAAAGCTAATTCGTCACAAGGAAGCATCTACAGTCATCGAAACCTTTTATGCTCAGTTTTCTAACGCCACTCAAAGACATGAATTGCTTGCCGAGTTTTATGGTCCCGAAATGACCTTGTTCCGACGTGGAGGAGGGGCTAAGACATTAGATGACTTGTTAGCTGCTTTCCCTGACAAGAAGGATGCCGTTCTCAGACACATGTCAGAAACTCTGCAAGGCTGCTTGGACAAGGGTACCATTGTCAACAGTATTGTTCACAAAGCGCTCTATCAATATATGTCATTAGCTGATGAGAAAGGACGTGAAGAAATGATGGGTCATCTTAAGGACTCACTTCAAGATATTGTACACACCCGTGAAGGTGCATGGGTTGCCATGATCTGTTTATCTATTGCTTCACCTAAAGACCGTAAAAATATCATTAAGGCCTTCAAACCTTTCTTGGTTAAAATGGCTCAAGATGAATATGGTTACCTTGTCTTGCTTCGGTTGTTAGATGTAACTGATGATACCGTTTTGATTTCAAAGGCTGTAGTTGGCGAATTAAGTAAGAGTGCTAAGGACTTATTTGCTGACAAATTTGGTCGTCGCGTCTTCTTGTATATCCTGGCTGGCCGTAATACTAGATACCTCTCTCCTGAAACTGTTCAACTCTTAAAAGAGGGTGACGAAATCAGAGTCAGCAAGAAAGATCCCGAAGCCAGAGCACAGGAAGTTTTGAATGCTTGTTCACCTCAACTCATACAACTAGTTGCCGAAAACGCACCTATTTTGATGAGAGAAAAGCTTTCTTCACAAGTAGTTCAAGAAATTATGCTTCATGCTACCGGTGACAAATCAGCTGCCATTGATGCCATTTTGGCTTTAGCTGGTGAAAACATTGAAAAGGAAAACCATATTATCGAAGACCGTTTTGGTAACAGAATTATCAAGGCCATGATTAAGGCTGACTCTGCGGAAAGCGATAATGACAAGGCTGTTGAACCTCTTGCTTTTGCTCCTAAACTTCTTAAGGTGATCAAGCCTCATCTTGGACATTTTGCTGTCAACCATGGTAGCTACATTGTTCTTGCACTTGCTGAAGAACCCTCTACAGAGAAAGAAGTTAAGAAGGAGCTTAAATCTCACAAGAAGGCTATTAAGGCTGCTGCTGATTCTAACTCTGGATCCAAGTTGTTATTAGAAGCTATTTCTAGCAATTAAATGACATGCTTGTATCATTAACAATTTATTTTAGAATCACGTTGTCATAACATCCCACTTTTTGCATACACTTATTCCTATCTATATATGCAATAATTTGTACATTCTTTTCTTCTTCATTTCATAATAAACGATACTCATTCAATTCTACAAAAAAAAAAAGGACGTAGAGCAAGGAAATAAAACATGAATTAATACGAATATATACGTTGTTTTAGGAACTTGTTAGAGTAGGTGTATCATTCATATGAATATGTAAGAGATAGAAAAGGAATTAAGGATGTTATCGTCTCAAACGAATTAAACATTAAATAAAACATGTAAGCTCTTAGCTTGAAAGTGTCTTACACTATCCGATCAGCAGGCGTGTAGACGTCAGTCCATCCAAGACTTCTTTGAACTGCTTCTTCCCATTGCTTATATTTTCGTTCACGTCCTATACGTAGATGGATGTTAGAATTTCAAAGTTCCAAACAACGAACTCGAAATACCAGTTACCTTCATCATCCCACTTTGCATTGAACGCGTCCTCTCTGTCAATTGACCCTTTCTTGATATCATCCAAGTTCTTCCATATACCTGCTGCATAACCTGCTGCATATGCAGCACCTAATGCACTTGTGTCGCGCATACCTGGTCGAACAACAGGAATGCCCAAAACATCTGCTTGAATCTGCATACACTGATCCGAATTTGACATACCACCATCAGCTTTTAACAGTCTAAGTGGCACATCACCGTCCGCTTTCATAGCTTCTAAAATAGCACGAGTAGAAAAGCAGACAGCTTCCAGAGTTGCTCTTGCAATATGATGCTTGTTTGTATATTGAGTCAAACCAACAAGTGTACCTCTAGCATCATCTCGCCAATAAGGTGAAAATAGACCTGAAAAGGCAGTAACAAAGAAAACACCACCCGTTGACTTCACCTTGGCTGCCAATTTATCTATGTCATCTGAAGTTTTGATTATCTCCATGTTATCTCGAAGCCATTTGACAGCTGCACCGGCAACACTAATCGAGCCTTCTAGTGCATAAGAGACAGGCCCATCGGCCCCAAACTGATAGCCTACGGTAGATAGCAATCCATTGGATGAAATCACAGGCGCTTCTCCCACATTCATCAATAGAAAAGCACCTGTACCATAAGTGTTCTTTGCCTCACCAGGATCAAAGCATTTTTGTCCTACTAAAGCAGCCTGCTGATCGCCAAGACAACCCATAATAGGCACACCCTCCAAGGGTCCCCAATGCATGTTTCCATAATTTTCTGCCGAAGAAACAATGGTAGGAAGCATATGTGATGGAATACCGAAGAAATCTAAAAGACGTTGATCCCATTTGCGCGACTTCAAATTCATGAACATTGTACGACTTGCGTTTGTTACATCGGTAATGTGCTTTCCACCTTGAATACCACCTGTCAAATTCTATTCCATGCAATTTTGTATCAAAATCAACATTGCTTTCTGTCTTCCTCAAGATCACACCAAAGAATGTCTGTTTGACATTAACCACTTACCCAAATCAGCCATGTATCAACTGTACCAAATAAGGCACGTTCCTTTTCTACTGCATGAGCAACTTTAGGCACCCTATCTATTAACCAACGCAACTTAACAGCTGAAAAATAGTTATGGAGAGGTAGACCACAGATCTCTTGAATATTCAGGCTGTGCTGCTTTTCTGCTAGCTCTTTCACAAGATTATCTGTGCGTGTATCTCCCCAAACAATTGCATTATAAAGAGGCTCTCCGGTCTTACGATCCCAAACTAATGTAGTCTCTCGTTGATTGCAAATGCCGACCGCTATTATATAGGAGAAGGGAGGGTTTGTCATATGTCGTCCTATCTAAAGTTTAACTTCATACCTTTCAAGTCATTAAGGTCATGACCCATCATTCCTAGTTTTCTAACTGCTTCATCAGCACAACGAATAACCGAATCCAGCAAGTCATAAGGATCATGCTCAATCCATCTGTATGGGCAAGGTTAGTTAAAACATAACCATATATACATAAACATTGATGTAACTACCCTGGACGTGGATAAATTTGGTCGAATTCAAGCTGATGTGACGTGACTAAGTTACCCGTATCATCGAAGATAAGAAATCTAGTAGAAGTAGTTCCTTGGTCAATAGCTCCAATATAAGTAGGCATAGTTAATGTAACAAAAGTAGGAAAAAAGTTAAAAAAAGTGGGGGGAGGACGAGAAAGAAAAAAGACAAAGAAGCACAAAGTGAAATAAAAGGAAAAAAATGTAAAAGGATAAGATCATATTTACTTTCAGCAAGCACAGACAGGCATTTGCCTTTTACAATTTTTCGCGCTTCCCTTGGCAGTCACGTTAATGTGGACAGAAGCGGATCTTCATGTCGTTGCTTTGTTTCAAGCAGCAGATAATGAGATTTAATCAGATAAAGCCATCTCCCGGTTTGTGTATGCAAGGTATAGCTTACATAATTTAAACGCCGCTTTTTTCCGTTTGTTGCAACAGAATCTGAATTTACCTGACAACTTGTTTTCTTGACCCTTCAAACCAAAATGGGAGGAGGGATATTGTTTTCTTCTGATTTAATAAGAGGCAGAAGATTATCTATTTATTGAGGATGTAGATTTAATAGCTTTGTAGGTCTTGTATGGCAATACTTGCGATATGCAGCACCATACCATCTAGTAAGGTTATTAGATAGTACAATTGATCCAATCGATATGTATAAGGTGGCTATTGATTTTGCATTAGCGCTTTGGATAGGTAAATGTCCCATTATCTCGTGTTGATTTGCATTTTGATAGAACATTCTTTATAATTCTATAATGCTTTGCAACATTTATCTGTTCGGACAGCGGTTTTATGGTTTGGAAGAACTACTGAATTTGAAAAGAGTACTAACCATTACAGACATTCCGATGTGTAACATGTACTCCCATTAGCAACAGTCTTAACAAATTTTATGGCTCAATGTCTGTTGGTACGAAATGATGATGATGCAGTAGATGCTTTTTCAATTATGAAACATCAATCAAGAGGGCCAACAAAGATATGTGAACATCTTTCTGCATCTACTCGCTCGTGTTGATCAATGATGCGCTCAATCCGGTTATTCTAATTACATCTTCAAATGGTTGACGATAGCAAAACATACATTTTTGTTTTCTTATTCCGCATCCTTCTTGCCACATCCCATTGTTTTTAAAGAAATGTTCAAGCTTGAATCAGAATAAACAAAGCAATCATGGGCAGTCTCAAATCATCAGATATGATTAAAGGATGCAAAAATAGGTATTACATATGTCATAACTTGGCTTATTTAATGAAGTCCTTGAATATTCACAAAACCAAAAGTCACCAATAAGAGTCTCTATGAAAGTATAATGGATATAAGTATAGCCAACATGGACATAAAACAGATTGCTCATAACAGCGTAATGCTTAAGTAGTCAATCCAGGATTATAGTCAATCAATCAATGCCTTTTCCTGTGCTTTTACTGCTGATTGCTGTGCTTGAATTAAGTCAATTGGATACTCTGTTTACACTTAGGAGCTGATGTATTCTCATACCGGTTCATTTGTATGCCATGGCTGATAGAAAGAAGAAGAAAAAGAGAATTAGTTGGAGAGAAAGAAATTTTGTTGTTTACATGAAATAAATAACTGCTCAAAAAGTGCATTTAGTACAAAGCTTTATTCGCGATATTATAACAGGAAAAAGATTGCTCAATCAGCGCGTAATTACTTCAAAAGATAACCAATTGCTTTTATTCAAATGCATGAGCGCCACAGATATCGATAAACATGTCTATTTGGCACCAAATTACGAACTCCCAAGTATATGTTTCTAGACAAGATGGTAGCAGCATACAGCAAGTGTATATAAAATGATTTTTTGTGCTTCGAAGTACGTAATCTATAGATTTCTGCACAGATACAAAGACAAAAGCTACGAGTTGTTTCAAGAATTCTCAAAAACCATGTCAACTGCATCTAACAGATGCATCCCAGTGTATATATCAAACAATTTTTTATTTATCGTTTGCAATAAAATTACAACCAAATTCAAAAGCATAAGGGGAGGATGGAAAGTAAATGGACAGAGAGAGAGAAAATAAAAGGTAAGGGAGAGGGGGACGAAAAGAAGAATTACAATGCTTACTCAATACGTTCATCAGCAGTATGATCGCGACTTTTACGTCCCACACGAGATACTCTAGGCTTGCGACCGCCGTGAATACCGCGATACAGTTGTTCTCCCCAATCAAAGCATTCCTTACATGCCACTTGCTTGTGAGCCATACAGCCAGGCTTGCCTTTAGCTATGCGTGTCCATTTGTGGGCAACGGAGAAGGGTTCACGATCATCACCCTTCCATTTATTGGTATATTCTTCTTCAGTAAGCTTTTCATGAAGCATGTCTTCAACCATCATATTGTTAGTAGAACGATTGTCAGTGGGGCATTTAGAACAGACTTCAAGACCATGACGAGTACAGAAAATAAAACCATTGAGAGTCACTGAATAAGAATCAACGGTATTGTTGAAATCTTCTTCGACTGGGTACTGAGAATCCATGATAAATGCAAATAAGTAATTAGACTTGAAAGTCAATGAATTGACTTCATCTGGTATTTATACTTTTTTTTAGTTGTAGTATGAGTAGGGGAGGTGGTGTGATTCGTAAAATTTGGGTTGCATGAATTTCGTCAAATTCCGTTATGTTCATTTTTTTCTCACCATAGCTTATTTAAGCTATGCATCTTCTTTCATCAGTTAGACAGAGTTTAACCGACGGTTTGTTTCAGTTGATAAGAAAGAAAGAAAAGCTTATTTCTACTTAGCAAACATTGTCGTCCTTGTTGTGTCTCTTTACGTTATTTTATATACAGAAAGTGTAAAGAAGAAGAAAAAACCTCGGGTGATTCTTCCAAAAAAAAAAACCTGCTTATTTTATGAAACTTTCAGTTGACTCACTGGTCAAACTTATGTGCGTGTGAACTGGGATAGTCAACAGTTTATTTATTATTTATCTAAACTTATGCGCCAACACAATACATGATCTCGCACATTTTATGTTGAATATTCACACACCCACACTTTTATGAGATTTTTTTGAAACTTTCTAAATCCATTACTGTATGATAAGAAAGGGTTAGAGCTGTATAGGACCCTGTCAAGTCGTTTGAAAGTATTTATCATCAAGGATTTTTTTTATGGTGATGATTTTTCTCTTGCCATTTTCTTGTCAAATTAATTTAACTTTTTATGCATCCGAAAACTAAAATCATGCAACTAAAATAACAAAAAAATAGTCACACACGCAAAACAAAAATATCTAGCTATGATACTGTATATCCAGCCAATGCAACTGATATCTGTAAAAAAAAAACAATTATTTGTATGTCTGGCCCTATGTTAGAAATAGCTAAAAGTATCAGGCTGAAAAAGATATTTGTTATTACTGCAGCTAAGCTTTGCTTCAGAGTGCAATTTGAGTTCATGCAATGTAAAACAATATGAACAAAACCTTGTAAATAAGAATACAAATTAATGATTAGGCTAGTTCCTGGATGTCTCGAAAGCAATAAATACATAGAATAAGCATGATTACTAGAAGCAGTTTGCTCAGTTCAAAAATGAGAAAAAATATCATGATATCCAATCTTAATAAAGAAGATCCTACTTCATTGAACACTTAAATTGCCCCTTTCTTTAATATATTTGAACAACTGTCTAGCTAGAAGTAGACATATGTGTTATCTTATATCTGGTTTCGTTACCGTTGGACTACTTGATACATGAACCAGAGTAACATTGTCGCTGATATCAGGTTTAATAAGAGGAGAATCCATGGTATTCGGAACCTGGAGATCACCACTTCGGATTTCAGTAGTAGAGACTAAGTCAGACGCCTTGGCTGTTTGCTTGACAATACTCTCAGGGGACACTTCAAAATATTTTCCTTCAAGATGATCCCAATCAACTTCTATAGGAGCAATGTCTTGATCATCAGAACTGTATGGTTTGGAATCATGTCCTTGATTTTTTCTATGTTTCTTTCTGTAAAATACATAGTAGGAAGCAGCACCGACAATAGCAAGCTATAGAAAAAGAAGAATGAGTTTGAGTCTTATTAGTAGAAGAGAAAAGAAAATCACTTACGACAACACAGGCAGCAACAATGCCACCTATAGCACCCATACTTAAACCATCTGGCGAGGGATTGTCATGTTTGTATTCATTAGTGTTTCCGATTGATGTGCTGTTACTAGATGTTTGAATGACTGAATTGGGATCAAAGTACTTATCGGAGAGAGTGATAGCATATGGATCAGAAATATTAAGAATTAATACAGAATTAAGGCCTGCTCTGTTACTGTTGAGACCCCAGACAACAAGCATTGTTTCATTGTTGGTTATCACAGCTGTCGAGACGCATCAGAAAAAGAATATTGACAACGATTAGTAAGATATTCACTTAGAAAAAAGAAAAAATTACTGTACTGGAGTGTTCAGTTCGTGATAATGGAGTAGTTATAGGTGCATTGATTGTAACGCTTTTCCATTCTCTAGTTTCAAGACTTAAAACATAACAATAGTCGTCTGCCACTAATCAAATTTATGAGAAACATAGACAGTTTGAAGCAAAGAAATTCAAAATTTACCACGTCCGCCATCAGTTTCACCACCAAACATGATAACATCCTTCTTAGTCTTTGGTGCTTATAAAAAAGAAAGGGATATAAGCAAAACAACAACTAGAGAAAAGAGTTAATAATCAATCTACCTAAATCAAGTGAATGATAAAGTCGAGTACCACTTGGCACCTGGCCAACTAGTGTAAATGTACTCCATGAAGCGTTTTGTGTACTGAATGCCCAGGCCATTGAGAGTGGACGACGTTCAGCAACGGTTTTATATGCAACAGG
The DNA here is from genome assembly GCA_025331435.1 of Choanephora cucurbitarum. Taxonomy (NCBI): domain Eukaryota; kingdom Fungi; phylum Mucoromycota; class Mucoromycetes; order Mucorales; family Choanephoraceae; genus Choanephora; species Choanephora cucurbitarum. The sequence goes on from JAIWNI010000071.1 coordinate 77,622, forward strand.
ATCATTATTGAATGCCTCGCCACCAATAAATAATATTTGATTGTTGAGAGAGTCGAAGACAGACTTTTGACGGTTTGGAAACCATGGCGCCCAAGTGGTCAAAGACAAAGGCACTGTCCAGGCCTGTGTAATAGAAGATCGCAATTGGTTAAGAAGAAAGAAATGCGAAGAAAAGAAAGATTCCTTACTTTGTCTCCGTTGTTTTCATTAAAAAAAGCTACTTGTGTAAACCCAATCGTTCTCGTCATGTTGTCAGGGAAATTAAAGGAGGTTACACTAGTACTGGGAGTGGTCCAACTTGTATTGATATACCTACAGTGTGTATGTCAGTTGCTGTGTCACACTGCATTTTTTTTGAAAAAAAAAAAGAACTACACTTCAAAGCCACCGTAAAGAGCAATGCCTTTACCAGGAACTGGAAGAGCAGAGCCATAATAACTATAGGCCACATAACAAAAAAAAAACAATTTTATACATTGAGCATGAGTGTTCGTAATTTCAAAAGACTTTCTAGTTTACATTTGTCGAATGCCATAAGGTTCTTCAGTGTAAGGTGTGTATTTACTCCATTTGTTTTCTTGTGCATCGTAAATAATAGTTTGGTCAACCAATTTGGAAGTAGGCGAGAAACCTCCATTAAAAAACATGCGTCTGCCATCTCCCATTTCTGTTGCCTGTGGATTTTGTCGGGGTGCGATATCGACGTTGCTTGTGATTGAACTGACAGGTTTCCAGGCTGCTTCTAGGTCAGCGGATGTTTTTCCTGTTGCGTTTGTAAGATCGAGCACATTGATTGTATTGTCAAGCGTATGTTCTGTTGTGCCTGTATATCTAAATCCAAAGAAACAGAATACCTTGCCAGTCAAATAACCACATGCTATGCTTTAGACTGTTAGAAATATCTAAAATAGTATGATCTATTACTACTCTACATAAATTGGAGCGTGCAGAAGTCTGTGCCTGAGCAATGGATATTGATAGCAATAATACCAGGTTTATTAACCGCATTGTTTTATCAAGCAAAGAAAAAGATACAGCAAGAAGAAAGAAAGGCAGAGGGTCACCTTTTTCTTTTAAATAAATTATCGAGAGTAACTACAATAATTGTTAGTGCAACATAGTGTTCTCCTGCGCAGAATTTATTTTATAAGTACGCAGAATAGTGTTCATATCAAGCACAGTTCGTTACTGCTTTAGCTTTACTTGTATAAAATAGACAGAAAATGAAGCATCTTCAACCCTAATTAGTTTAGTACTTAAGAATTGATTCACTTCCCTTTTCCTGACGACGAAGGCTCTTCCTTCTTGTTCCACAACTTTGTCTTACATTGATCGCAAAGTTAGATTGCACAAGCAAGAAGAAATCAACAGTCAACTCCAATGCTTCTTATTTTTGACATTGTATTTTTCAATGCCCATATATGATTTCTGAGGATTCAGGTACTTACGAAGAAGAAGTACAAGTGGTAGATCAGACATACCTCTTCATTTTGCATGATGGTTGCCTATGCTCAGCAATCTGATTAGGTTAGAAATTGGTTCCTCAAGAGACTTTGACGCAATGCAATGTTGGCATTATGCAATAGTCGCTTATTTAAGAGTGTGCATATTCTTGAGAAATACACTCTTATATTGAGTATACTCTTAAATCAAATGGTATTTTAGCGCTTGAGGCAATTTTCAAGTTGAAGGATTGCACTCTTATATCGAGCATACTCCTAAATAAAACACTCTTAAATCGAGCGACTATTGTATAAAGCTTGAATGTCAATTTGTCTCACTAATTCAGAAAAAACATTCAAGTATAAGCGTCACTAATCGCTCATTGACTTTCTTTGTTCCTTGTTTCTCTCGAGCAAGAATGGTCAAACTTTGAAAGGACTCTTGAATTCTACAAGCATAATGCGACGTTTTTAATAGATGTATGCTATTTATATCATTTATATTACGATAACATGCTTTCATCAATAGGTAGAAGTGCTAGAAATATCCTCTTGTACATATTTGTATTTTGTGCATAATAGACTAGCTCAAGAAAAGGATTTGTTTGATTTGAGCATGATTTGTTTTGTACTCCGATGAAGGAAACAAAAAAAAAGTCAAAATGATAAAATAAGAAAAAAAAAAACTTCTTTACGATCGCAATGGGAAGAAACAATGATATGAACTTATGGGCGCCACCTGTGCCTGGCCTCGACTTTGACATTGAAGGTCCCACAGCAGATCACCTTATAGACACCTCAGACATATATGGACAAACAGTATATGAACATATTCACGCTTCAAAAGAAGAATGGACGATCGTGGATAAAAAGTAACTTATTGTCTATCTTGAGCTTTCGACACTAGAGCAAAAAGTTTGACCACTTTTCTTTTTCTTTTAATTTGTAAAGTGAAGCTGTACCTTATTTACCAAAAAGACAAGATCCCTTGACAGTGACAATAGGCATCGATGACCAAAAGACAGAAAAATTACCTACTTTTGGATTTATTCGATTAGGTAAAATATATCGATACGACCATAAGAAAGTAATCCACTCAATTTGAATAGACGAAAATTTCAAGATGAAGCGTGGGTTTGTTATCAATGCAGGCATGAGTGTTTGGGGACTTGATTTTGTACCTAAATCAACAACATGTCATGATTCTCAGACACAATATTTAGCCATTGCTGGCTATAGAGGTTCAGTGGAAGAGCATACTGGTTTTGACGAAACACAACCTACAGGAACATACAAAAATGCCATTCAAATCTGGAATTTGAATCTCTCAACACAATTACCTTCCAAATCACCCTTTATGGATCTATGTTTATTGCATGATTTTGGAATTATTCATGAGCTCAAGTGGTGCCCCTATGGTGCTTATCAAGAGGATGTATGTTAAAAGAAAAGAGAAACGCTATTCATCAACTTATTTTTTTTTCTTTTAGACCGTATCAGAAAACGAAATTAACAAGCTTGGTGTTCTATCCATTGTCTGTGGTGACGGGTCTATAAGGACAGTTGTTGTTCCTCATCCTAATTATGTTCGAAAGAATATGTGTCAAGTAGATCCCTCAGAAACAGTTTATAGTAAGCAAAGATAGGATTGCATGAATTTAGACAAATGGATACTGATGTCCTTTGTGTAACAAGTGAAAATCAACCAATCCCGATGTTCTTTCCAACTGAACACATTGAAGCCTATTAGCATGGCTTGGGGAGGACATAAGAAATTGGCCATTGGTTATGCTAATGGTAAGATCTTTCATTACTACAAAGAAGGTACCCCTAAGCTTAAAGTATACTTATTCTTTCTTAAAGGTATTTTGATTATATGGAACATGTTTAAAGCACTTTATGATAAGAGTAGCTGTCAAGCTGAAAATTCGCGTCGTTTCATTATGATGTCTTGTCGTCCATTGGATGCTGCTATTCGATGTATTGCATGGAATGGTTTGAGAGATCCCGAACGTATCTTAATGGGTGGATATGATGGTCGTCTATTACTTTTGGATACAAATGACCCTAATGTTCCTCTTTTGATTAATAGAGCCAGAGGTAAAGACAGAAAACAATTGGAAGTTGAATACACAGTTTGTTAAAAAAAATGTCCGACCTTAGGCATTCAACCCAACTGTGGATGGCATGGCCATAGTACAATGATGCTTCATTTCGATAATGACTTCATTGGTAGAGGCTTTGGGTTCTTTGAGAACGGAAATTCTTCTGTCAATCGATATGGTGAATGTCCTGGTGTATGCTGGTCCATAGCAACTTCTGAACATCATGGACAGGCCTCAATGAGTACAGCTATCGGATGGGTTCGCTCTTATAACATATATCAAGTTAAATTACGAAAATTGGTAAGAAAGTAGCTATTAGCTTGTTGATGAGTCTACTAATTTGTCAAAACAAAAGCATATTTATTTTCATTCTGTATACAAGCTGCATTATAATGACGAAACAGACAATTATCGTTATCTAGATGGATTTGTGCCTCAAGTAAGATAGTGGCATAGAAGCATGAAAGAAAAACTAAATTATCTACTTGGTAGACTGTAGACGAAAGTAAAAAAATACCATCCTATGAACAATTTGGCGATACACACATGTCTATTCAAAAGGTAAACATAATCTTAGTAGTACAAGTCGATCCTAGTCTGAGTTTTTTTTAGGTTGCTTGGAACCCCAACAAACCTACTTGTGCGTTCCTTGCAAGTGGGGGTGCAGCAGGGCTCTGTCGTGTTGAATTTGAAGGAAGAGGTCCAAAATGGACATAAAGCTTTTCTATACTCTAAAAGGATAATGTTACTATTTTTCTTTCTTTCTATTTTAAGCAAGTTACAAGGCTACTGATTGGGTTCCTTTGTAGAAGTCGGTATTTTATTTTGTCGCATTTATGTTAATTCGAAAAAAAAACTATCCCTTTTTTTCTCTCTTTTTTTCTCTTTTATTTGTCTAAACACTTCGTTGTCTTATAAGTAACAGGATGACAGCTATTGATACATCTGTTCATTGTCAGCCTAAAGATAATCAAACTTATAAACAGCATGATTGTCAGGATCATTTGGCAGATCAGGAGAATAGCATCAAACTGATAAGCGAGCTTCGCCAATCAGACGAATGGCACGAAGTAGTTGCTTATGAACATCTATCAGATTCTGCAAGATCGCATTCATTAACTGCCACTACCTTAAGAGGCCAAAATATGATTGCTAGACGGCCTGTCAAATTCTTTAATCAGGACAAGACAGTCTGTATTATGGTTTTACATTTTGGCACCCATTTGTAAGCGAACAAACAACCCTTTCGAAAGGTATACTGAATCTGTCTCAATTCATAGATGTGGTCATGATGGTATTATTCATGGTGGTTTAGCAGCCACAGTTTTAGATGAGATGTTGGCTTATGTTGTAAGTTTGTTATAAAGTGTAAATTAGAGAAAAGGGAACCGATAGCTGAACTTTTTCTTAAAAAAAGACTATTCCTAGTTTACCTGGTCATACTGGGTTTACTGCCAACTTAAATGTAGACTACCGTAAGCCAATCTTATCTGATCAATGGGTTATTGTTCGTGGTGAACTAGAAAGATTAGAAGGCAGAAAGGCCTGGGGAAAAGCCCGTATTGAGACAATAGACGATGTGCCTGTAGTATTGACAGAAGCTACTGCTCTATATATCAGTCCACGCACACAAGGTCCAGTAACAAAGTTTTGATTGATAGGCTGATATTTGAAAGAAGAAAACAAACTCAAGTTAGAGAATATTTCCTTAGAAAGATGACTTGTAAAGAGTCAAAACATCATTTCTCCTTTTTTTTTGTATGTGATAAATTGTACACTATAAAGAACTATTTTTTCTTTCTGTTCCTTTTTTTTTTGAAATCGAATGCCATGAATGAACCTGAAACACCTATCACAATAAGTGATATACCTCCCAGAAGTACACCAGAGATAATATCACAGTCAACTCGAACCTTGCAAAGAGCAGGAGGTAACCAAATGACACTAAAAAGCAAAAAGAAGTATCTAATGTTTTGATCATAGAGATTAGCTCAACGGTATACATTAGTGTTTAATGGAAGGTAAAAGAAGAACTAACCTTTTCTTTTTTCTTCTTAAATAAAAAAGACCACACAAACAAGTTCATTTAGTTCAACACGTAGTCGTCAATCCTTCATCGAAGATTGGTTAAAGAAAACAAATGCCAGTCAGAGATTAGTAGATGTTTGCCCTGAAGTACCTGACGATATACCTTCTTTACCACCATGGGCAACACCTTGTATAAAGAAGCCCATCAAACCAGTCGCACCATTAAACAACACAGAAGATGATAGCCGTTCTGCTTCACATAGTGTATCCTCTTCATCTAAAGATAGCATTGATCAGGCACTCTATCAACCTCATGCTGCACCTTACATAGACCAAGATTTCAAAGACGATGCTTCTCATGACACACTGCCCTACAATTCAGATCAATATTCTGAAGACAGCAAAACAGAACCTCTGTATGAAGGTTCAGCCAACTACTCACTCTCAGACGATTTACCAGACTCTCAAAGCCCTATTCACCAACAGGAGATCGATACCACTGCTACTAATTCATACCATACAGCAATCACTCAACCTGTATTGTCTGACACTGAAATCATAGTGAATCAGAGCGATGGTCACAGTAGCACTGCTTCTGTTCACTCTTTAACTAACCTAGAACCTGAAGACGATCTGTATGAATTAGATGAACTATCAGCACAAGATTTCTTGGCTATTGAAGATGCCGCTTTGCGACTACAAAAAAGAAAAGCTTCTTCTCCGATAACCGAGCAACAACCTCCCGAAAAGAAACAACAATTATGATTAAAAATCAAAGACAAGTAAGAGACCTTCATTGACTGTTAAACAAGCCAACCATATATTTCTCTCGCTTTCTTTTTTTTTGTACCAACTAGCTTGTTACATTGACATTGCATCTATATACCCTTTCTCGCACTCTAAATCGTCTTCCTTTTTTCTTCGTTCTTTTTCATGCTTTGTACGCTTGTTATTTGTGTGTCTAGCATAAATCACATGAAATACATATGGTTTCTCGGTTTATTCTAATATACTTAAATAAACAAATCATTTAATAGTCTAAAATACAGTTTCAATATTTATTGTCAAACAGAAACAGATGAAAAGAGAGAAAGTCAACAAAAAACATGAATGGTATAATAACAATAAATAGTACACGTCATCAAGATGTGTTGCGATAGAATCAAGCGGAAGACATTGCATCCTATGAAATATACATATGCTTTCAAATAGGTTGAAAATGACTACTCAAATGATGAAGCGCCAGATTGGCTTGAATTTCATTTGGATATATATCAATGTCAGCTATATTTTAGTAAAAATGAATGATGAGTTAGACATGTTACTATGATCAGTATAGAGTTTACTTACAGCAGAAACTGTTAAGTAAGACTTGATGTGTTGATCCGTTAGATTGAAGAAAGTATTGCTTATCTTTAGTGATTTGGTAAGAGACTGATAAGGAAAATGATTGAGCTACATTACTTTGTAAAGAGATAGTACTATGCTTACAGTGATAGGGAGAAGTTTGGTATTCAGTCTCTTCTTCATTTGTGCTACTAATGTTATCTTCATCATCTGTTCTTGGACTTGAAAGGCTCTGTCTTGATATATCATCCATGCTGCCAGAAGATGCCATTGGTTGTGTTGAGTTCATCAAGCCAGGCACAGGCCAAGGATAGACAGGATTCATGCCAGCATAGACGCTTTCTGCAGTAACATGAGAAGCAGTTGAGTTTGAGTTAGATGTAAGGGATGTAGACGAAGAGTTGCTGTCTTGTTGGTACTGCATCAACTGAGCCAGCAGTTGCTTGTTTTCCCTTTGAAGATGGATAATTTGGGATCGGTATCGTTCTTCCCTTGAAATGCCTTGTTTAACCCAATCCAATGCTTTTTCAACAATCTGACTCTTTGAAGGTCTCCGGTAGCTCATCAGATTAGGCAGCGCTTGTGCAAGTGCTTGAAACTTAGCGTTCAGTGTCTCTCGACGGGCACGTTCGATAGCATTATGCTCAGCTCGTCGTTCTTCTTGACTTAGTGGCCTGATGAAATAAGAAGATGAGCATGAAGTTATAACTATGCAGGGTACGATCAGCCTTACTTTTTCATATTACTTTCTCTTGTCAACTCAGCATCATTACAATGAGATGAATTTGAACGGGTGTTTCTTAGGGTTAAATCTGTGAGATTTGCGTTTGTGAATGGGAATGGATCGAAACTGGTCATTGAATGTTCAGGGTTTGCAAATTGAGTCATAGTTGTTCTTTGATGACCATATAAGCCTCTTTGAGCAGGATACATAAATAATAGCGTAAGTTTGTTGAGAGAGAGAAAGAGAAAGAAGAGAATACGATGAAATATTGGCTATCTTTATATAGGTAGATCTTGACAAGAAGGTGTCATGTAATAGCTATTTTAGATAAACAACCGATATTTTATAACGGCGACTAAATCAAGAAGTGGATATTTTTTAAGGATTTTTATTCTTTGAACTTCTAAACAATTTTAGTTTATTAACTCTTTGTGTTGCCATAATCCTCTTTTTCCTACTTTGTCACTACTAATAAAGAGGTCTTTATTAGTCTTTTTTCTTTTTAGTCATTTTGTATTTCTTTCCAGTGTGGCTCACATAATGCCTTGAAGAGAATGAAACAAATCCTGGAGTTTGATGTAGAAAGAGAGAATATGGGGTTGTGTCAAACTAGAAAAAAATTATTTCCCTAAAGGAACGCACAGACACACAACGTATCCTTTTTGAGAATTCTATGTCACACATGCACTCATCCTGTCTCTTTCTTCAAAATTATTCAGGACCTATCATTTGGGTTGATGGAGAGATACTATAGTAACCTGTTTCAAATAAATAGCCTTAAAAAGAAGCATAACAAAATACGATATCTGCCAAGCCATGAATATACCTTGTTTTTCTTCTCTTTCTCTCTCTCTCTTTTTCTGCAGATCAAGGGAAACCGATGATGATTAATTCTTTGATAATTTAAACAATAACATGATTTAATCATTGTGTATGTGACATACAAAGGGCCTGTGGCAATCCCTTTTCTTTTTTTGGGTTTATTTGTGTGTACCCATTGAAATTGGGGAGGTTTCCAAGAACTCGTTGTGTCCCTTAGGAAGCGGGAAAACAAGTCATTCTGTCAAATAAACCAAAAATGTATATATATAGAGAGAGAATTGACATGACGACATTTTCTGGGTTGACAAGCCCTTCTTTTGGTTTATAAATAGTTATTTTGATTCATCATTTGTTGTCTGACACATATTTGCACCTCTCTCTATTGGTCTATCGTTTCATTATCAATAGGGCTTTACGAGGTACACAACAAGTAACTTACTAATCTTGCTTTACATAGAAAGAATTAATGCATTGTTCTGAAACGGGTATCACAAGTGACGATTCTTTCAAGAATTGAAATGTTTCAAACTGTTGATCACTTCTAAAGAATTTCAGAAGTTATGTGGAGAACATTCAATTCTAGCCTCCCTTTTAACCTGCAGCAAATTTATGTTTGAAGATATTTTATTTGAATAAGACTTGACTTTTTTCTTGTCTCTATGCTACAAATCGCTTACTTATCAGAAGACAAGAGATACATACCCTCTCTTTCTCCTTTTTTCCTTTCTCCAGAACCTTTTGTTTCTTCAATATGTGCTACCAAAATATAAAGGAATTGCCGAGCCAGATGACAGACTGAAACACGTATCTATCCTTTAATGGCAATTACAGTTGTGTTTAATTGGCTTTTTGTAACTTATGTGATTTCCGTGGATATATAACCTTCTTACGGTATGTCTTATAATCTTACACATGTGTTCGGCTTGGTCGGATCTCAATAACAATTAATAAGCAACGGGGATCCTTTTGCCCTGTTCCGGCATAATAGCTTGAGTTATGCCACAGACATTTGCAAAGAATAGAGTTCCCATAGAATACGCATAATTGTATCTCATATAGCCGCTACTTTGGTTGTATATTTTATTAAACAAAAAAAAAACTTCTTTTTTGTTCTTTTTTTAAAAGTGATTTACCGCTATTTCAAAATAGGTTTCCTTTATTGTGGATTATGATTCAAGTGTTGAAATACATATATGCAAACACAAGAGAGAAACAAAGTGGCAGAGAAATGAGAGATGATAATGATGTGTGTGTGTGTGTGTGTGGGAATCCAATCATACAAATTAAAATAAATAATACAGCTTTTCTTTTTTTGTCGCTTTTGTTCCTGCTTATCAACAAGGGGTTACACTAATAGGTGCAATAGGCAATATAGGCTTATTGGAATCTGCTATCTCTCCACTAGCCCCTTCAGCTAAGGCTGGAACTGTGCTGACAAACTTATCGTTGGTCAATCTTCTGCCCATTTGTCCTTTAGGTCTAAATGTATCTACTGCTCCAACATCAACTAAACGAAAAAGAAAGGGTCAATTGATGGTAGCTCTCATTTGACAGGTAAGCTTACTTTTATATAATTTCTCTTCACAAGAAAAGGCTTTTGGCTTCAACTCAATGATGGTATGAAGTGGAATACGTGCATACGGTAACTCTTCATGACTAAGTCCCATGAAATAAGCATACATACAACGAATAGTGGCCTGGTGAGAGATGATGAGGATATTCTCATGTCTCTCTAGATCCATAATAACAGGCTCCAGCCTCAACACTAAGTCTCTATAGCTCTATATAATTCATCCTGAATAAGCTCTTTTCTTTTTAAGGTTGTTGAGAACAACTTACTTCCCCACCTCTATATCGGTAGTTAAACTTATCTTCGTCACGTCTAGCAAAATCATCCGGGTATTTAGCCTATAATTAAAAAAATTTTAGACTATTTGAGGTTGAACACTAAAAAAAGGATAAACTTTACTGCAATTTCATCATAGGTCATTCCATCACAAACACCTGTATCTAGTTCATCCAAAGCTTTCCATTGTTTCTTTGGGAATGGAAGATGTCTAGCAGTCTGAATAGTACGAGTCATAGAAGATGTCCAGACTGTCAGTGGTCGATCACCAATGTTCTCTCTTACTAATTCTGGTAATTTTAATGCATATTGTTCTCCCCGAGGTGACAGGCCTGCGTCACCACCAATTCTGTCTTCTAAATTAAACATTGATTCACCATGCTATTCAAAAGTTAAATAACTCTATTGCGCCCAAAGATCAAAGAAACTTACTCTACTGAACCAAATACGTTTAGGACGCGTATGTAAATTCATAAGGTAATATACAATTCTACTTTCCAAATAACCACGAATCATATTGATAATATATTGACTGCCTACATTGATCAGCTTGATGTAGGTAAGCTCTTGTTCTGTGACAGTCTCATAGGCTGCTTCATAATGACGAATACGCTGCATGAAGTCATCCGTAGCCTCTTCGGGGTCGCGATCACAATAGTCAGGAGAAGACAGCTTGACATCCTTGATATTGGACATAATTAGATCCTCATCATCGCAAATAGACTCGATAAATAACACTTGAATGTCGCGCGATGTCAACTCTTGATTGATCCAGGCTCTTCCTTGTTTTGTTGAGTTGGTGGCATCCAGAATAGCTACAGTTCCATTCTCTTTCTCGAACCAACGAATCATATCACCAAGTGCCATAGAAGCTGCTTGATGTCTTACTTTCATCGCTTCAGTATTGTGGGTATCAAAGAATGTATGTGGCATATTGAGGCCAGCCAGTTTTCTACGGTAGCTGCTTACAGTAAATATTTGGGTCTTGATACCCAACCAAGTCAAATAACGACACACTAAAATAAAGTTTGAGCATAGGTCATTGAAGAAGACATAAACCTTGATCTTACCTTTACAAGAAATATAAGTCTTTCCTCGTGCCGGTAATCCTACCATCTATGTGTACATATGCTATTTAGCATAGATTGTTTAACCAAATGATTGGATATTCTTACCACACAGGCAATACGCAAATCCTCTAGTTAAGCAAATAAGATGAAATCAGTTGAATGAAACGACCAAAGACAACAACAGTTTGCTCTTACTTTGTAAAGTGCTCATATTGAACGAATAGTATATGTAAGAAAAAAAGAGAGAAAGGAAAAAGGAAAATTAATTCCCAACATGATTGATTTTTAAATTGTCCAACTCCGATTTTTTCCATGTCTGAAAAGTGTGCATATTATTCCATTTGATTACATTGTTTACTCACTTTTGACTAAGAAGGTTACTAATGAATTATGTTGCTATGATATCACATTGATTTCTCTTTTTGTAGCTTTTTTCTAACTTGGGATCATTAGGGCTCTCAGGGTCTAACTTCAAATAAGCTTATCGAAGCATCAGTAAAGACATACAATTAAGGAGTTTTTTTTTTTTTTTTTACAATAAATCAGAGATTATCTCCAAGTCCCGATATGCGGGAAATCACAGGAAACCTACTTTACGCTACACTTGGTCTTGATTATGCAGCTATTCTGTCTTTCGTGTTAGAAGAAGAAGGAAGTTCGTCATTAGAGTTATAAAATACTCGTATGATTGAGATTGCTTCAAACAAACAAATGATATAGATTGTTATTCTATCTCTTTTTTAACTGTTGGATCAAGAGAAGTTCAGATTGGAATGGCTCTCCTTATGTGGAAGATAACTAGCCAAATCAATACTTTACCAAGTAGTCTTGAAAAACATAAATCTTATTTCAAATTACAAAAATTGGACACAAGTGGGCCTATTCTCATTCGCAAAGCACAATACTGTCAAAGAAAATTGTAAGGACAAAAGTGTTGTTTCACCTAGATGGTGAGCATTATATATATGTAGTTTGTCCAGATTCTATACGATAACTAAGGTAGTGTGAGTTCTTTCTTTCCAGGCCGCCACGTTCGCAACATTTTGCACTATAGCAAAGCTAAGTTGAAGGAATAGCTTCTCTATTACTAAAACATCCATTTAAAAGAAAGCGCTTTTGATCCTTTCAAATTGAACTTCCTTCATATAATAACAACAGATATCTTGTTATGTTTGTTATATTGAAAGCCAACATTAGAACTCCAATCTTAGCATGAAGAACATTCGAAACACATTTCGAAATATTTGACAAGTGTATACGAGTTGTATCTTATGAATTCAAAGATATCGAAACCATCAGTTTCTTTTCGTGCAGAGGATTCCATCACTTGTATGTTATGCAGACTAATACTTTTTGAGAATGAAATAAGCTAAAGAAAAGTGAAAGATGAAACTACTTTGTCAAGGCAATGTCATATTTACTGTTACAAAGGTTTGGAATCGTTTGATTTGCATATAAAGAAAAACAAGTACTTGCTGGCATTCTCGGCTAAGAAAATGTTCGCATTATCATGTAGATAAAGCAGAAGAAGTGAAAAGAAAGTTTTGATTCTTTTCTCAAGTCTTAGGAGTCAGATGCTTTAAGTTGTATACTTTTAACTAGCCAAGTTATTTTTAAGAATTCATTGCAACGTAAGAGAAACAGAGAGCCGATGACAGAGAAAGGGGTTTTGTATAAGCGCCATTCTCTACCAAGTCACTTTCTTAAGACAGAAGATGTTGGCAGTGCAAAAAGCTAAAGATAAATGTAATAAGAAACACCTCCAAAATATTTTCGACCAACAAGGGTGGCTTTATATCCAATATCGCAATGAACTTGTAGAACATCTTTTTTCTTTTCACGTAAATTAATGATTTGAAGTACTAGAAAGAAGTGCCAAGTTCTTGTTATTAATAAAACATACAAGACAAATGATCAAAACATGCCTTTGATCTGTATGTATGGTGTCCAGAACCTTGGCAACGATGCTCTGAAGCCATTTCTTGTTGCTTTTGCCTTTGCCTGTAATGAATAGTGAGCAGTATATACTTGTTTTCTAGAGCTAATGAGGGATGCTTAAGAAACTACACATCCTGAGCAGCCTCTGTTTACAACATATAAGTACATGGTGTTGATAGAAGCATTAGAAACTGTGCTTTTGAAATTTGACAAATTACTCTGCATATGGCATATCATGAACAATACAAAAAAGAACTCGACAAGAATGGACGCTTCTTCGGAAAAGAAAATAAGAGAAGAACCAATCAAACTTGCACAAAAAATGATTCATGTCAAGGATGAAAAACACTTCAACAACTTGGCCATGAAATAAATCATCTTTATAGTATAATAAGCTCTGTATTTCACTAAGAAATAGTATCTTCATAGATAGAAAAAAATATCCTCGCAAAATCAAACCTATAACAAAGACTTTATCTTACGAGCCAGCATATCTAAGGAACAAGTCTTTAATAGCTGTCTTTCGTAAATTATCTTTCCTAAAGAACATGTTTGAGATTCGTTATTTAAAGCCTACCAATTAAACTCAAGCCCCTATATTCCTCTACATTACATTGAAAGTAGAAAGCGACCGTCGCGCTTTCAAGGTTGGCCTCTTTAGACGACTGAACATTATTCTCGCCTTTGAGTACATTGACGCGTACTGTTGTTTATTAGTATAAAAGCTTGATCTTCTAGAGCAAGAAGAAACCTAAAATCAAGATATGTTGATTTACAGGAACAACAAGTTGAGTACTGTCAGAAGCTGCACGTCCAGCTTGCACTGCTGTTGAACCAGGTCAAATGGCTTGTGGCAATAAACCAATGGTGATGATGGTTGTTTTTGCTCTGCAAAGCAGAACTTCCTTCACTCATGCTTGCATGACGTTCTTTCTTTGGAAGGTGAGCCTTTTGCAACGCAAGGCGTTCATCGTCACTGACACTTGAGCGAAATTCAGAATGGGGTGACTTGATCAGTTCCTTTTGTTGATAACAAGGAATAGTAGCGGTTCATCTTTAGGCTTGAAGCACAATTTCATCACCATGCGAGTTCGAATACTTTTATGCTTGACATGCATATCAGTTGTATAAAAAACAAGAAGATGAACTCTTTGTTTTACACATCTATTTTGGTATCATCAAGTAGAAGCAATTCTGAGCTACACCTGGACGAAACTATGGGTAAATCCCTATACAATGCGAGATCCCCAAACGCTCACAAGCACAGTGTTTTATGCCTCCTCCCTTTCTTAAGGATACAAATCTATTGTTCTGTTCTCTTTGCCTTTTGTTTTGCAAATGAACTACTGTACAAATAAAAATATACAACCCATATAGGATTTCTTTTTTGCCTTGCAGCAATCCCCAAGCCGTGACTAATATTAACAGGAAGGATCATAGCAATTTCTTTTCAATTCGATTTTTGACATTTATAAAAAAAAATCCTCTTTGTTCTTTGTGCATACAATGAGAGGAATGCACAGAAAGAAGTAATTTATGATAAGATTGGTTTTTCAAAATTAGTAATAAGACTGCTTCCAAATACTTTAGTAAAGCATACATAGAGCAAGTTTGAAGCTCGTATTATTTTAGTGCTCAAATACTAGTCAACTCAGAGAGGAGTGAGTTGAGAGGAGCAGAAGGTTGATTCAATCCCCTCTATTTAACTCAATCTAATTAAGGACCACATATCAAATCAATTAAAGCACTCAATTTCCTTTTTTTTTCATCTGGATACAAATGCTCCTGTGCTGCTCATGCCCAATCGTCTAAATTGAATAAAGGCAATCCAAACGAGATGAGCATATAACATATGATTTGAAATACCACATAATAAAAGCAATTTCTATTAAGTTATTCACTAACACTTGACTAGAGTTTGCAGTGACGTCAATTTCTTCTTTGAAATCTTAATAGACAAAAGCATATCTTCCTTTTTTAGTAGTGGATATTTATATCTGGTGTAGTTTGTCAACAGTAATAAGTTAAACAACAATGCGTTACAAGAGAAAAATCATGCAATTTCAACGTTTATGCTTCGGAAAGCATAATAGAACTACAGTTCCGAAGAAGATAGGCGCTTTGGATTCATACTGTATGTTTCGAATATCAAAAGCGTTGATAAATAAGCAGACCCAATATAGAAGATTTATTATGTATACGGGCTGAGCGATAAAAGAAAAATTAACACATTTAAATACTCTGTCTAAAAACTCTGTTATGACGACATATGCTTGGTCCATATTCATCATACTCTGCCTTTGTATGACAAGTGTTATAGAATTCGGCCTATCAATCGAATGTGAGTCCTCTGTTCAATTTCTAAAAAACAAGACTTACTGTTGAAGCCAATAAAGCACCACCGAACCAGACAGCATGGCGTTGCTTTTTGTGTGAAATGACATTGACTTCCATAGGAGTTGCCTTCATTTCCGAGCGGCTTCTCAATTCACTGTCTTGAATACGCTTATCAACTGTGCGTTTAATGTCACGCTGAAGTCTCTTATCGAAGCCCTTGAACATAGTGGAACCACCAGATAAAACAATGTTTTTGTACAAACCTCTACGAGCATCAATAGGACTGGTCTGGATGACTGTATCAACAATCTCTGGCAAAGGTGTCAAGAAATCTGAGCTAGCAATTTCAGGATTGAAAAAGATTTCTGGTGCAAGGAAACGTTCGAAGCCAATGTCAACTGAATAGCTCTATTGTTGTTAAACAGAACTGATATCAAAATACGGATCGGCATATAAAAAAAGTGCATTTACCTTGCCAGTGACAGAATGGATGCCATCATATTGCTTAAAATATTTAGAAGGCTCTTGCTCATACTTTTTAAACTCTTTAACAATATCAGGGCAAACATAACTGTAGTCTTCTTTGATAGCCTGAGCAATACGGAAAGAATCTTCGGGTGGAATACTAGTTTCACCACGTTCACGCAACAAGTTTTGAACGAATGAAGTAATGTCACTACCAGCGATAGGTACACTCTTGATAGAACTAGCAATGACATAGCCTTCAGCCTACACAAAAAGAATTGATGGATACCTTCCTCTCCTTTCTTTTTCTACTATATTTCTTTACTTACCACAGGAATAACGTGAGTCACACCATCACCGGAATCAACCACAGTACCTGTCAATGTCTGCTCACTTACTTTGCTTGAAGTCCAAGAGGCAGCCAAGGCCAATACAGCTTGTACAGCAATATAAAGACCTTGAACATTAAATGATTCAAACATAATTTCTGCTGTCATTTCACGGTTTTCTGGGGAATTCATGGGAGGCTCAGTCTGTAGATATGCATGTTAGAAACACATTTCCTTTCCGTTCGTTTGTTTCTTTTGTCTCCTTCTTACTAAAAGGAAATAATGATCTTCAGGTTCACAACGCAAGTATTTGAAGATAGACTGTTCCCAGAATCGTTCCATATGATCCCAGTTATTAATTTGGCCATGGCGAATAGGATAGTTGAGTGCCATAGTCTTAGCTTGAGCAATAGCTTCGTCGCCAATATAAAAATCAAGGTCTTCGATACCACGCTTTGAGGCTAAATTGTTGCTCAAGAAAGAGGGCTTACTGGAAACGCCAGGTCTGCCTGTGCTTGTAGGTGATTCGCGTGTAGAGATGGCGGTTGGAAAAACAAAGGATGGCTCCGAGTTTCCACTAAAACCGAGTTTAGTGTACCTAGAAAAAAAAATAAAGACATGAGCTCATCCGTTCTCTCGTTTTTTGTTTTGGAATAAATAAAACGCGTCTGGCTAAGACAACTCAAAACAATAAGGCAATGAAGATGCTTACCCGGTACCATTGTCCATAACAACTACAGGTAATCTGCTCATTTTCGTTTCAAAAGTATTAGTTCGAGTCTATACACTTGATAAACAAAAAAAAAAAAAGAGAGAAAGACAGGTAAGTAGAGGTAGTTTGAGAGCGAATGTTTCGGTGTTTCAAAGTCTTTCAGTCTCCACAGAAAGTGCACAAATGCAGCTTCAAACTGCATTTTTCAGTTTTACTCTTCCTTCTTCTTCTCTCTCCTTCACTAGGCAAATCTTTGATTGGACGAGCAACAAAACGATTGAAAACGAAAGGCCGAAGAGGGAGTCTAATTGAAATATCGAGAGGTTTACTTATTTGATCAGCATAAAACTATAATGTTTGATAATGCAGGATAACCGCATTTTATGTCTGAGATCAAACAGACATTTACATTGAAGATTTTGACAGCGTTTCAAAGGTGCGGCTCTTGCTTTTCTCAATATAAAGCGAAAAAGACGCTTGTCTTATTAAGTAAAAATGTTAGGCTCTCACTAAAAACGAAAGAAGCGTCTTCTTACTTGTCAATATCAGTATAGCAGAAATTACAAATAGTTTCTCCCGTAGACTTTGATTGGTAGAAATGGAAGACATCAAAAGCACCTAGCTCTCAAGTAATATAAAACGCGAAAGACAAACTGTTTCGTCATTTCCCTCTCTGTACAAGAATTCGTCGAAGCGATACTCTTGTTTGTTCGCGAAGAATTCAAAACGATTATTTCGGTTGAACAAGTGGGCTAAGCATAGTACTTGTGATTTGAAGGATACAAAAAAATGGCAGAGGAGGTCAAATTCAAGTATGTCATGCCACTTTTGAAGGAAACACTAGGTTATTAAATCAACAAAACTTATAAAAAAGCATTTTGAGCTGTGTTAGAGTTCGTAACTACAGTCATTTTGAGATAACTAATATGTATAATCTAAGAGTCTACAAGTCAAGAACAATTGATTAACATCAAACTCGTGTCTGGTTTGTTTAAGATGGTTGCTAAACGAAATCAAGATAGCCCAAATGTCAACACATGTATGGAATGCTGTCTAAAACCTCTCTACCGCAACATTGAACCCGTTGCCCAAAAAGACAATTGTTTGCTACCATACAGCCAATCATTCGCCACTCTACGGCTTTAAATAGCCGCTACTATATGCTGGCAGAGAATTTTCAATATGAAGTTCTAAAAGAAGTAACCATTTAATCTGATTACGGAATTTGATTTGTCTAGAAAAAAAGCTAACACTGTCCGAAACTCAGTGCAAAAAAAAGTATTCAAACCCAAGATTTTATCAGTTCTTTTTCTTTTTCTTCTCTCTCTCTTTTTTTTCTCCTCACAAAAAGAAAACCCTTAATATATGCAACTCTTCTTCATTTTGAGATGAGCCAAATATGGAACCAACTTGACGATCAATCCGAGTCAAGTAAGTCCTTAGTTTTTTTCTTTATTGTCGAATGCTTTCTTGCTTTCCGAAATAAAGTTTTGAACTGAAATTTATTTAAATTAGTTCGAGATAGTAGAGCGAGTCAATTACAGTCTTGTAGACAACGCATTGCTTTATTTAAAGGCTTGCAAGTAGAGAGTTATGAGGAAAGATCAGCTGCAATTGAAAAAATCATCCAAGTCGTAAAATCCTATGTCCGTAGCACACTGTCTCCTTCTTCTTCTGCTGGATCACCCAATCTATCTGATTCACTTATTGAATCAGAATTATTAGAAGACAGACAAGATCAAGATTTTGGCGAGCAGTTGTTTTATTACCTCTTGACGATTTTGCGACTATCACTTACCTGTCCATACTCTGATGTACGACAAACATTTAAAGATCTGTTAGTTGGTATAAAGGTAATAATTTTATTCTTGCATCACATGTTCGACCATGGGGGCTATGCCTATTACATCAAGGACTTTATATAAACAACTACAATAGGAATCTGCCTCTATCTGTATACCAAAACAAAAATACAAATCACCCTCACATTTTATTCCAATCTCTGATATTTTCTCACTCGAATCCACCTCCTCGAGTCATCAAACTGTACTTTATCCGCGCTCCTCTCATTTGTCTTTCTCTCCATGGTCTTATACAAACTCTTCAGTGGACGAACCTATTTCTCAACTCCAACCACAAACAATTCGCCAGCCCGCCACATCCTCAGCCGCTTCTTCGATTCACAATGTACCACTTAATGGTCATCATAACAACAATTCAACCTTCAAGGACTACACAGGTGGTAGACCCTCGGATGAATATGTAAGGCAAATGTTGATCAAGACTTTTACAGATGAAGGACGGTTGGCCAATGTTTACCGCGTCCTTGCTTTTTTCCCTACTTTTTTTGAAATATTTCATGTGACTTACACCAAGACGCTAAAAGCACCCATTGGGCCTTTGAATCGAACATGGAAGACCTATTTGGCACTTATGGTTGCTGCAGAGCAAAAATGCCAATACCTAGTTTCAATGATGAAAATCGATTTTCTGTACAATGGCGGTGACCCTAACTGGTTGCTAGGTCTTGATTTTGTGCCTAACAAGTTGCGCAATCTTTCGGGCCTTGTTCTTAAATTAGCTAGACAGCCTTGGCGATTATCAAGCGACGATATTGAACAGCTCTTGGCTGGTGGAATTTTGGGCGATGCTTGGAGCCGTGGCGAGTTGGTTCAGGCGACTTTGATCATTGCTACTTTTCTAGGGCTTTCTAGCTTTATTTTGGGTTGTGGTATCACACCTGAAGTAGACATGACAGATGGTTTTGTTCTGCCTCCAAATCGCTCGGATGCCGAGTATTATCGTGGTATGAATGGTATTGAAAGTGAACTGGATTTGCCTACAGTACAATTATCAGATTTAGATCATGGCAGTAATATGGAAGATGACCAAAATCGATTTAATACAGATCATGGTATTGGTTTAGGCGTCATCACTTCTCCTCCTCTCTCAGTAACAGAAGATGAAGCAATTGTAGAAACAACACAGGCATTGATAGACAAACTCAAATCCAAAAAGAGCTGCATCATTAAAGAACAGATAATTGAAAGTTTTGAGCGACTCAGGGTACAGGAGTCGCCCGCTAAAATTACCATTGATACTCAGTTTGATAAAGTGCCCAGATTAGTGGAGGATGAGCACGATGGGACTGAAAGGGAAGCAGTCAGCTATGATGATGAAAACCAAAGAATCAACTCTGTTCACGAAGATTTACAACGCTTTGTAAACTCTTCACTTGACGAAACAATTCAACTGGAAGAGTTTCAACAGGAGCACGAAGAATATATGGAATTTATGCTGGGAGAATATTGTTGGGAGGATCATGGTTGCGATTTGGCTAATCACTATTTACCAGGCATCGGTGATGATTTAGTAGCCGAATTTACAGAAGCGATTAGTATTACTGACTGGAGGTAACAAAGAAAGGCATGACTGAATTCAAAGAGAACTTATTGTTTCGTATTTCATCCACGTATTTTCTTTCAGTATTTTTCATCCTGTTGCAGAAGAAGTTGTAGATACCTCTCCATTGCGATTTGCTATTTGGTACTATACTCAAAAAATCATGGGTGTGACCAAAGAAGATTATACTTATGATGACATTCCTACTTACTTGAATGAGCGCACAACCAAATATATTCGTGACCTGTGTATGTCACCTCATCTGATCCAAAAGAACGACTGGTGCAATATTGGTATCTCCCTTCGACCAGAAGAAAAATGTCATGTCAATCTTTTGGTTGCCTCTGCTCGTAAACAAGCTGTTTTATGTTATGCTCTGTGTCTTATTTCAGAAGTGTAAGACCGAGAAAAAAAAGAGTAATGACTCTCACCTTGCACACACTTTTTTGTATACCTTTCTTTTCAACATCCTCTCTAATTATAACAATAATAAAAAAGAACCCCTAGCCTAATCTCGTAATAAGTTCTTTTCGTCTAACCATTCTAATATCCTTCCTTTTTTTCTTAATTGCTACTTTTCTTTTTCCGAGAGAAAAAAATAGATAGACATTTTGACAGTTTTAGTAAGTAGCTAAATTATATTTTAGCTTTATTTTCGTTTGATTTTTTCAAAATTGCTTTTTGATTAGCAGATGGAATGCAGTTATCTTCACCTAAAATATCTGCTAATCTGAGTACTCTTGTACTGACTGTAACGAAAAATCGATTAGACAAGCCTGAAACGATTACTTTTTCTTCACTTACCAGTTGCATTGTCTCTTCTGTTCTTGCCTTCTCTTCTAAATTTACCTATATGTTCTACCAATTCCCAAAGATGTCCTCTAGGAATCAGGACGCCATTTTGACGCTCAGGGGTATAACTTGGGCTAATGGCTACTTCAGACCATAGCTTAGGGCTAGTGTGGCGTCTTTTGAGTAAGATGTTTTGTTCTTGATAACGGGTAAATGCATTGCTCAGAGTTTCTTTGTTTACGGCCTCTAAATAACTGAGATCTCCTTGATAATAAAGAGTTTTACCCAATGACTGGGTTCTATTGGCAAAGAGAGCGCTATCCACCCAGATAGGTTGCTGACTTGCTGACATGCTTGGAGGTGCTAATGTAAACAGACTGACAGCAGCAAGCCAATAGGATTCAATAAAAGGCCAGATCAAGAAGCAGAGGAAATCTACAATTAAAGAGAGAAGCTCAGCTTATTGTCTCTCAATCACTTATCCCATCTTACCATAATTTTCTCGACCGCATTGTCTTTCCTGATCAGCTAATCCTACCCATTTATCGTCACTCAATTCAATCACATTGTTATCGCAGAGCCATTGAACAGTACGCTTAGTGTTGCTTTCAACACCGCCTGGTTTGTAGATCATGTCTAGTTTTAGTAAGCTAGAAAGGAAAGAGATTTCGTCTAGTAAGTCTTGATAGGGCATGCGTTGCAGTGGTTTGCCGCCACCCTTCTTTACTACTGTATAAAGAGCAGCACATACGATGGCTTCTTCCACAAACAAGTGAATCACTTGATTACGGTAATAAGAGAGTTCGAAGGCAGCAATAGGATAGAATGTAGGCTCAATAATGTCTCTGCCTTTTCTCTCACCAATCAAATCCTTGTGAATTACAATTGTTCTATTGGTCGTTATGTGTTAGTAAAGCATGCGCTGTATTAACAAGGGCTTGTCTTTTTTTTTCTTTACTTGTCTACAATCTCTCCAGTTGACATGTCATGGAATTCAGAGACTTGACCACCTTTGTCTTCAATTATCTTCTTCAACCAATCAACACGTCGAATAAGCTCGCTTCGGCCAACACCTCTACCTCTTAAGGTTAAGATGACAGTACCTACCAAAGCGGATGGCATAATAACTGAAATAGCATTCTAGATACGATTTGAGTTAGAAAAAGAAGGTTTTAACCTTTCTTATTTTTTTTTTACTAAACTTACAATATCTGCCAAAACTCTAAACAATATAAAATTTAGCATTAGTTATTTTCTTTCTATCAATTCTCGTCTTACCTGTAGCCAAAAGATTTAAGTAACACGGATTTTTGAACAGGATCTTGGAGATCAATAGGACTATAAAGAAGGATAAGAACAAGCGCTATTACATTACTTTACTACACTACCCTCTGGTCTTTATCTGATCCTCTAACCATTCCCTGAGTGAATAGGGTTTTGCTAAACGTACTATGGTACACAAGAAATCAGCAAAAATCTATTCTAATCTCTACTTGTTATACTATACCGTCTACTCGACCCCACTTAAGCTGCAATAAATGACTGTTTGTCAATACACCCCTAACCAATTTAAAAAAAAAAGAAACGTTAGGGTGTTTCCTAAGAAAGAAACAGTTTTGTGCAAGACAGTACCACAAACTTTCTTTTTCTTTAGGGGTACCAAGCAGTTCAGTTGCATAACTTGATGTTTCAATGATCTTGTCATAGCCAATAGAAATAGGGACAATATGACAATCAGAGAAACGATTGTTGATCAGTGCATCCAAGATGATCTTCACTACACCTAATTTTGGTTGAAGCAGTTTTCCCAATCTTGATCGAGTGCCCTCGACAAAACATTCAAAATTGACTAGAGATAGACTACCCTGTTAGCTCTTTTCTACTACATTTCAAAACAGCTACTTACTGCCTTCAGAAAGTAAAGTAGCCATATATTCGTCGAGTACAGTTTTGTATAATTCATCATCTCCCCATTCTCTACGGATGTAGACAGCACCTGCAGACTTGAGTAATTTGCCAACAATAGGCATATCTAGGTTATCGCCAGCAACAACATGTGGTATTTGAATCCCTAACAAGAAAATAAAAAAAGCATATGTATATGAAAAAAGAAAAGAAACGAAAAGATGAGTTACTTACCCAATCTGAACATTAAATACGATACAACTAGATAGTCAATATGAGATTTATGAGAGGGTAAAAAGATGAGCGATTGCTTCTTTTCTTGAGCAAGCAAGGCAACTCTTTTCAGCTTTTAAAAGATCAGTTTCATGGAATTAAGCTGTGCTTTCCTAATTACCTCAACCCATTCACTCTCTCGAATATGAAGGCCTTGATGATAGAGTCTGACAAGAATAACGTTCACGGCAAAAGAGAGAACTCTAAAAACAAGAGTCAGATTCATGTGTTGCAGTTCATTGTTTTGGTTACCTAAAGGTACGCTTGCTGTCTGGTGTAGAGATGGCCTTCTCTGCAATAGCGGCAGTCATAGCCTCTAATTCTTTGATCAGTGCTTTTTTTCTCTTCTGAATTCTTTTGTCGTTTTCTTTCCATTTCTTTTGTGCAACCAGCATCTTTGTTTGACGATCTGCAAGCAATTCGATAGTTTCCTTGACTTTTACAATGGTTTAGTCATGCTATAGCCATCCTAACTCATCAAATTTACCTTTGTCACTATCTAGCACCATGCGCTTAATTCTTTCAGAGAAACCAGGATAAAGAATTTTAGCGCCTATATAATCTGTATAACCACGCCAGCCCTATTGTTGTTATTATAAGCTTTAGAATACACACACACATGCTTTTCTTTTTTTTTTTTGAATCAATCATTCAACCTTACAGTGCCCTGATAATACAATCCCATATTTAGCATGAATGCTAGTGGGTCTTCTCTTATGCGACGCGGTTCTTTTTCACTGCATGAAATTTATTGAATAAAGTTGTTCTTATATATGTGCTTCTCATTAACCACTTTACACAACATTGCGATGCTCTCTTTCATTCAATGTCAAGTCTCGCTTAACATGAATTGGAATAGCGCGATGTTTACTGACAGTGTTATAGTCGTCATTTGATTTTTTCTGATCTTCAACAAGTTCCTGCAAACGCTTTTCCGTTTTTGTGTTTGCCATTTTGAAACAGTAAAAGAAAAAGAAAGACACAAAAAGAAGGAAAAAAAATGAATAATCAGAAAATAAACCATTTCCGGAATTAGATTACACACTGTGAGAAAAAGATTGTATACTTAAGAAACAAACAATTAGAACCTTAAAGGTGTTCTTTAACCCATAGCGACACATATAATAAAGACATTCCAAATGTTACAAGTAGATCGTCATTCTCGTTGGTCAAAGTACCTCTCTTTTTTTTCTTTTGCTTTACTCTTAACCATAAACCAAAACTGCTCAATAGAATTGAGCTTGGGAAGATATAGTAGTAAGAGAACACATGTACTCATGTCTTTGGTAGTTAACCGAATACTCCCACTTTGATCTAAGATGGGCATAGGAAAACATATCCGGATATCAAAATAATGTATCTAGAAACTGTCATGTCCATCAAATAGCGCTCAGAAATGATCGTTAAGTCATTTCTTCAGGATCACTGATAAATTGCACCTAATTTTTTTGGTTATGCATAGCTCAATAAAGATGTCGAATCTATGAGACAAGGCATTCAATTAGTAACATCACTACTAGAGTAGAAGATCAAATTGATATCAATATGACTAAAGTAGTCTTCCTCAAAGAAATCAAGAGGCTGACAGCTGACAGTAAGAATTGATTTTTAGATTAATACTTGTACTCAAGAATAGTGCAAGTCGTCAATTGGTTATATACAATACATATAATCTTGAAAGAAGGAGATAACTTTTGTCTTTCTGAGTTGACATTGACAGCCTCATTCGAGACTCCTTCGTGGTACTCGAACTTTCCTTCAAACTCTGATTCTCTCAATCATAAAGACCATAGCATACAGCCTCTGCCTTAGGTCTCAACTTTCTACTTTTGATTAATGGTGTACTATAATGGCATAATTTAAACAAAGATTATCTTTCTTGATTTTGTGTGGTCACCAATCAATATGAGATGTCTTTTTATTTTCGATATGTCATGTGTTTTATGGCAAGTTAAAATAATATAAATGCCATATCAATCTATTACTCTGTTAAAAAGTCGAAGTAATCTAATATGAGGCTTCCGTTCAACTGACACGCAAATTGATTGAGTTGGCTTGATATTGATGCTTGGGCAAAAAAGAAAAGACTTTTTTTTTGCAGTGTTAGGTAGCATAAAAAAAAAGAAGATGGAAGAGAAAGTCTCAAGACGATCAATAGTACCTCTGTATGAAACAATAAAACCTGTATTCTTCATTCAGTAAGACAAACACATATGCCAAAAGACTCTATCTACATCTAGGCTAATTGGTTCAAGAATCTTTGATGTATTCAATTTTTCTCTATAGTACACAACAAACAACTTTGCTTTGTCTTTTGTCCTATCAGTATTTGGGTGTATGATCCTGCAACCTTTGCTTTTCCACAGGTGCAATTCAATTCTTTCTTCTTTGTGTATGCAGTTAATATTCACTTTCCGGAAGTGGTGTAGAACAAATTCAAGTAGCATTGCGACAATTCATGAACATGTTTGTGTCTCCTTAATTTTCTTTTTTTTATTATCTTCAAAAAGAAAAGAGTGTGATTGCGAAAAGAGAGAAAGATAAAGCTTAAGCAGAGGCGGCAACAACCTTCTTGGCTTGAGTACCTATTATAGAAATCAACTTAGTAAACATGAAATTCTTTTCGCTAGTTTTTTTTCTTGTTACCTTCACGGAAGCCGTTCTTGAAACGACGTTGAACGTCCTTCAAGTGAGCCATACGACCAGTACCGGTAGTCTTTCTACGCTTACCCTTTTCGGACCAGTTGACTAAAAAGACAGGTAAACAACCTAGTATATATAAAGAACAAATGCACTTACAAGATCTGGTCTTGGCGGCGGGGTAACCACATTGAGCACAGGTCTTCTTTTGCTTGTGGAAAGAACGGTTACCACAACGTCTACAGAGAGTGTGGGTCTTGGTGTGGCGTTTACCGAAGGAGCTAGTACCCTTAGTCTAAATGACAGAAATAAAGATTAATGGCTTTGTCTCATCGACCTGTGAAGTGTATGACATCTTATTGCTATCCAACAATTGACGCGATTTATTTTATTTTTGATGATTCATCCATCCATCCGTCTATAGTGGGTTCAATAATGATGCGATTGATCCATACCATCTTTTAAAGAAGCCGTTTGGAAAAGGAGGGAAAATAACACTGCAGACGGTAGACTATCCTTTGTGATCATGCACACCCCCTCTCTCTGTCCTGTCCTGTCTCTCGTTTTCATCTTTGCACTCTCTATTCTTTCTCACTCTCACTCCCCCCCCCCCCCACTTCATTGTGGCGCTAACCTTTGAAAAGAGAGAGAAAAATATAGACTGATCTTACCGGAATTGTTTCATTTCGGCCCGGAAATAGCTGCTTTTTTTTCTTGTATCGGAATAGTCCATTTCTTTTTTATTAGAGCGTTTTCTGCATCCAAAGAAAATAACTCAATTTTGCATGAAACAGAGCATGCTATCCTAAAAGAAAAAGTATTTATATCATGTTTCGTATCCTTTGGTACGAGCTGTAAGAAGCAACTATTATTGTTAAGCCGGTCACGAGTGAATTGATGCATGATCTTTTTTTTTGTCTATTTGATTTTGCGTCATCAATCAAGCCCACCTTTCTCTAAGTACCTTAAATACCATTATAGCACATTAAATACCACACATTTGAATTAGCTGAAAGCATCGTAGATCTTATTCTTTTAATAAATATTTATATCATATCATACAAGCTTAGGAAACACCCTTTTCTCCCATAATGTATATACAAAAGCATCATATATATCATCTTAACAATGTGCTTGTGTGTTAAATGGGTTAGCATAAGTTTCATAGAATAAAGGCATGTGTTAAGTTATCATTTATGTTTGCATTGTTGTCTTGATTGTTTTTGACGATGTGTTTGTGAATCTAGATGAGGTCTAAGTTTCTTTTTTCTTTAAATAAGCATTCGACATTCACCTTCGACTGGATTAAGCATATGGGATTGCTTTCCAAAACTCATCATGGACGAACGTGTCTTATTTTCTTCAGAATCTAAAGATATCAGATCACATGTGAGCCGAATGATACCGTTTGTATATACAAGCCTACTTGGATCATATGGTTGATAAGAAGCAAGAGAAGAATTGGATGAGGTAGATGATGGCTTTCTTTCAAAAGATACAGGCAATTCTATATCACTGCTGTTGCCATTATTGTTTGAAGGCTTCTTGATTTCCAATGATTCTACTCTCGAGAGACCTATTGGGAAAACACATGCAAAAAAAGGGAGGGAGTGGAGATAGAGGGATAGAGGGAAGGGGAAAAGAATGTATATTGGTGATAATGGTTGAGTCATTAAGTATATTCTACTTGTTCTTTTTTCAAGATCATTAATTACTATTAGAAACTAGGCAACGTGATAGTACCATCGTTAAGATTATCTGAATAATTATAATACGGTTGCTGTTGTAGGGAGTCGAGTGACGGGAGCTTTCTATAGGTGTGGCTTGAATTGTTCTGCGAAGTAAAAGTGATAGTAGTGCCAGATGATGTACTTGAATGAGATGTTGTTCTTGCGGATGTTGGTTCATTCTTTAAGGCGTAGGGTGGAGCATTAGAAACATTTGGAGACCAATTGGTGTTGGTATCACTTTGCTTGTACATGTCGTTACTAATCTTATTCATGTTCTGACTCTCTTTGAGTTTTGATACTTGTATTCGAAGGTTTTCAGCTTATTGGTGATAGAAAGAGGAGAGTGAGGGGAAGAGCAATTAAGTGTTACAACAATTGTACTTGAGATGCAATTATGTTTCATTGTTAACTTACCACTTAATAGTTCCTGCTTATTACTACTGTTAGCATTTCCACAAGCACACACTAAGCATGGATAAAGATAGAAACAGGAAAGTTATTAGTCCACAGAAAAAAAAGAGGTAGCATGTTTTCTTTTTACCATTTGATTTAGAAGATGAAGATACGACATCAACTAAATCTTGCATTGCCTAATTAAGAAAAATGCTCAATACGTTGGCATTCTCTTTTTTTGAATGTAACCAAGATATCAGCTTACATTTTGCTGTTTGGAGACTACCATTCTTAAATGAACAACCTCGCTAAAAAGTTGCTCACAAGATCTGGTAACACCTAGCAGGTGTTCTTCAATTCTCAAGATATGCTTAATGACTGGGTCATTTACATCTCGATTTTGGTTAGCATTATCTATGGAATGTGTGTAATCATTGCTTGAGTTGAATGAATGAGGCTCTTGGTCTGAATTGCCTTGGTAGTTTTGCCCCTGACGATCTTTTCTTTCTGAGTCGTTTTGAAACTCATCCTTTCGCTGTTGCTGCTGTTCTTGTTGTTGCTGTTGCTGTTGCTGCTGCTGTTGTTGCTGTTGCTGTTGTTGCTGTTGTTGCTGTTGCTGTTGCTGCTGCTGTTGTTGCTGTTGTTGCTGTTCTTGTTGTTGCTGTTGCTGTTCTTGTTGTTGCTGCTGCTGTTGCTGTTGCTGTTGTCGTTGTTGTCGTTGTTGTCGTTGTTGTTGTTGTTGTTGTTGTTGTTGTTGTTGTTGTTGTTGTTGTTGTTGTCCTAAATTTACTTTTTGGTTTTGAACTTGCTGCCAGTGTGCTTGATTTACTTTTGCACTCTTTCGCTTAATGTTCTGTAAATCGTCAACGCCACCTCTTCGGAAGTTAGGGTGCTTGAATTCCCAAGTTTGGTTCTCATTAGTGAGATTAGAATGAATCAAGTCATTTACTTTGTGGAATCCATACACTACAGATAAAAGTTTAGGTTAAGAAACATCTTGTATAGTTTATAATTGAATTCTTTTTTTTTCTTTACTATTCAATTGCCTCACAAAACTCTGCCAATTGTTGTGTTTGAAATACTGAGGCAAGACAGTCTTTGAGAATGTAGTCGGGTTAGATACACTGAAAAGATCGCCTACGGCTGACCAAGATATCAATTTAGAGGATTCAGGGTCTTCCAGCATTCTAAGGAAATGCTTGAGAAAGGCTTTATCATATTGATTCATATTCGTATATTTACTTGTAGAGTTTGTTGACGAAAGCAGCTTGCGTTTTTGGGTTATTTGAAATAGTTGCAGTAGATGATCTAACAACGCTTGTATCATCGTTCGCAATAGGTCGTTCAGTATCACTGCCACTGCTACTGTTACTGCTGTTATTATTGCTTAGTTTCAATCTATCCAACAAGAGGTGTTAAGATAACAAGAAAATCATGGCTGGCTGAAATAAACCTTTTGAATCGTTGATCATTTCTGCTTTCCCCACTACTAGACGAACTTGACCGACTTGAACTTTTGGCCATATTGTGTTGATTGTTCAAAGTTCTATTTTTGTAAACTATTTCGATCTTTTTCTATTAAAATAGATTTTGCTTAAGCAGAAAAAAGAAAAGAAAAAGTTTAAAAAAAAAGGTTGGCGTTTTCTTTTAGAAAAAAAAAAGGGGGGGTGAGGGAATAGAATTTCAAGTATATAAGAAAAATAGTTTAAAAAAACCGATTTTTTATAAAATGGTATTAGACAGGAAAAGATAAAACGAATAAATAGGGAAAAGAAAATGAGTGCTAGAAAGGCTAGTTGGTTGAATTGAAACTGTGCTTAATGATCTCTGAATTTAGTATGACATCACCCTCTTTTCCAACGCGTTGGGTGATGGCGACTATTATGGAATAGTAGTTTGACAAAAAGGAGGATGTTTGTGGATATAAAAATCGAGTATTTTGTTAAGAAAGTCGCATAGAACACTTGTGTAACAGTGCAGCAAGCATTTCTATTCGAATTTGTTTGTTATTCTGCCTTGCAAAAACAACGCCCAGTTTAAAAAAGATACAGAATGCTTTGTTGTTTATTTTAGAAGATTTCCATACCATTCAGAAAAGAGTATTTATGTGTCTATATTTTTATGGTAGTTGTCGATTTTTGCCTTTTAAAAATAAGGACATTTTACAGAGAAGGCTAATTTAACACAAAAAAAATGCGACTTTTTTTTTTTGGGTTAAATGCAACACAAAAAAAACTTTCTCGATCTTTTTGAAAAAATAAAAAAAGAAAAGACCTGATACGCCGAATTTCATAATGCTAAAAAGGAGAGTCAAGTTCTCATTTAATTATTTTACATCATAAACTACATATCATCGATAAACAGAATACATGATTCTTTTTTTTTATCGCTTAGAAATGCGACGCAGATAACAACACGCTTCATCGCTGTTTCTTTGATTTATCTAATCGAAAAGAATAGAAGCAGATAATACTGATTACTTAATAGGCTATCATCTTGCAGCGAATAGTTTCTCCTTTAGTTTAAAAAAAGGATCTTGGCCCAAATAAAAAAAAAAGTCAGCATGTGGGTAACTCAAAAAAAAAGATCGATTTTTTTTTTCATTATTTCTTTATAAATACATACAAATGACTTTCCTTTAAAAGAAATTTATCACTTTTTAGTATCCCTACTCATAGTAATTTACGCGTCAAATAAAATAGAGAAACAATCAAATAAAAGGAAAGAGGGAAATGACAAGAGGTGATGATTATAATTTGATCCTCAGAGCCAGCAAATGGGTATCTTTATCTATTTTAGGCAAATCATCCATATTTCTATAAAAAAATTTTTTGACATAAAGTTTCTTTGCTCCTAGATTGTTCTCGCTCTGAAAAGAAACAATTCTTTCCTTTTTTTGTATTCCGTCGCGTTTTCCTAACAATAAGCAGAACCTTAAAAAAGAAAAGGTAGACGGAAGGGTACATATTTAGAAGTGTTCTGTGGGTCAGCCAGCATACTTGGCTGGGCATTTAGTCCTCCTACAGAATCTGGTTCCGCAAATTATTTAATTCCCCCTTATTTTTGATTTTGACATTCCGATAAACCTAAGAAAGAAAAAAGCTGATTTTCCAAAGTAAAGCCCTCATGCTTGATTCCTTCTTCTTTCCCTCGAAAGGAATTCAAACGATAACATCTTAAGCTAATACGAAAAAGTTCATTCATAAGGGAGTGGAACTGATTAGTAATTTTGCATACATAGAGTACAAAGCTCTTTCATAGAAAAAAAAAAGAAGGTTTATACGTCATACGGAATTTATAGGAAAAAGGAAAGTCTTTTTGTTGTGTTCTTTTTGCTTATGCACGGATTTATTTCTTT
Source organism: Choanephora cucurbitarum (assembly GCA_025331435.1). Taxonomy (NCBI): domain Eukaryota; kingdom Fungi; phylum Mucoromycota; class Mucoromycetes; order Mucorales; family Choanephoraceae; genus Choanephora; species Choanephora cucurbitarum. Next base: position 109,280 of record JAIWNI010000071.1, read on the forward strand.
ATGAAAATAAGCTTATTTAGAGTTGATATGTGTTTATGTCTTGTAACTTCAGTAGTCTTATGAGAACATCTTTTTTTTACATATGTTTGATCTGTTATGATTCAGAGTAGCTTCAGTTATTTGTAGAGGCTTCTCATTGCTTAGATCAAAAAGGTGAAGCTTATTTTTGTTTTTACCCTCTCTCTCTTTCTCTTAGACACTTTTCGGTTTAAAAACGTGGGTAACGTAGTAAAACGAAGGTACACATAAGCACTGAAATAGAGACTTAATAACCAAAACATCTCGTGGACAAGCATGTCATAATGCACTCAACTGTACGACCTAAATCAAAGAACAATGCACTATCTATGCGCTATATATCTAAGCTCTCGGTCAAGCCTGAATTAGAGACTAGCATTATATGGCAGATATAAAAATAAAAGCTGCTTACTGTCATGTTAGATGGTGCCTTATTTTGTCTATAAATGATATACTCATTGTCCATTCGTGTCACGTAGCTCATGTGTTATTAATGAAGGTTTCTGGAGTAAGGAAGATAAAAAGTGTCAATATGATAAGATAATGCTACCCTTACTTTTCGTCTTTCCCTTTGAAAGTAATCTATTTCACAATGTCCTGTTTTGCTCGAGATTCTATTTACAGCATATTGTATTCGAGTAACTGGAGTCTTCTCGTTTCCTTTCTGCCATTTCTCTCTGAAGGCTATGATGCTTAGAAAAGGAACCTAAAAAAAGAGACGTTTGACTGAAACACACTGTGACTTGCAAAAAGGAATTGATGTTCAAAGAAAATGCCAGAAGCATTGTACAAATTTAAAAAAGAAACGTTCAAATCACTGCTTTTTTAACATTCTTCTTTTTTTTACTTCTTACTGAATCACATGTCTAAAAAGAATTATTATGAAATGCTTGGTATCACTAAAGATGCCACTGAAAACGATATCAAAAAAGCCTATCGTAAACTAGGTAAAGAATGCTGTGTTGCATAAAACCTTATTTTGTATCTAATTTCTAAAGTATAAATTTGTCAAATAGCTTTGAAGTACCACCCAGATCGTAATAAGGATCCTAATGCCAAACAACGCTTTCAGCAAATTAGTGAAGCATTCGAAGTGTTGAGCAACCCACAAAAGAGACGAGACTATGATACTGAAAGACCATGGTCGGCCAATCAACATGACTTTCCCTTTTTTGCAGAAGATTTGTTTGCCAAATTTTTCTCATCCACTTCGCCTGGTTATTCTTCTGCAAGCGATGAAGATGATTCTTTCTTAAACGACCATTTCTATCGAGGACCTCATTCGTTCTATCAGACCCCACCATCTCCACCCCTAACCAGTAAGAAGCCTCAATCAGTGAAACGGCCTCTTCATGTCTCTCTCGACGATCTCTATAAAGGTACCACCAAGCGTCTTAAGGTCACACGCACCTTGAACAATCAAACAACAGATAAAATCCTGACAGTGGACGTGAAACCAGGATCTAAATCAGGCTCAAAGATTCGCTTTCCAGGTGAAGGCGATACATTGCCCTCAGGTACACAACAAGATATCGAATTTGAAATACAAGAAAAGCCTCATCCTGTCTACACGCGCCAAGGAGACAATCTCTGTATCACCATGAAAATCACACTTCTAGAAGCATTGACTGGCTTTAGAAAGACGATCTTAAAATTGGATGGGACAACAACCGTTATTACTTCAGATGGGTCACGTATCTTTCAAACGGGCGACGAAGATATTCTTATTGGTGAAGGAATGCCTAAAGAGGATCAATTAGGGGAAAAAGGTGATCTCATCATTCGTTATCAAGTAGAATTTCCCCAGAAGCTAAATTCCAAACAACGCCAGTATCTTCAAAAAGCACTTGTTGCTTAAACTCCATTTGTATTATTATAATCTCCTTTTTTTTCTGTATATACGATTGTAAATCTGGTTTTGTATTTATGCTGTTTGATATATAGCTTGCACCACACCGTGAGCAGGGAACTGATCAATATGTGGTTTAGTAATGGTAATAAAGCAAAGTCTATGGATTAGAGATGGTTCTGTGATGATTTCAGAGAACAACTCCCGTAGCAACAAACTAAAACTAGCTCACGTCAAAAAAGCTGTCTCAATAACAAGTAGATAAGAAGATTCTGTTACGTCCAGGTTTTTTTTTTTGCATAGAGTAAGATAAAAGATAAGTTGCTGTTCTGTTTGAAAAGAGAGTCATTAAACATCACCACCCCGGTTACCTTATTTAGTAATTTCCATCACCACCTCAAATGTCGATTTTGAGCATTTTTTCAAATGTACCAGGCAAAGAAAAAAATTTGGCTTTTTTTTTACAACTCATCACCACCTCCAAGTTGATTTCCTATGAATCGAAAAAAAAAGTTTTTGTTTTTTCTCTAAGTCTTTGGGCCATCACCTTCTCATCCATTTTCAACTTTTTTTTTTTGCATTTTCTTCTTCTAAGTCCTTAGATATGTTCCATTTCTGTGTGCTTTTCTTAGACTGTTCTTCGTCTATTTCCGATATATATTCATTTTAGAACAAATGCTTAAAAGATGCCTTAAAAATGTTTTTATTCGAACTTTTCGAAAGTGGCAAATTAAACTTCTCATCTTGAAAATGCAGATTTAGTTAAGCGCCTCTATTTATGAAATCCACATACATGGAATAATTATGTTCCAAGCACTGAAAAGGTTGAAATATATTTTAAGAGGAATACTCATGGATTTTTTTTACAAAGTTCAAATGATCTTAAAATTTCAAATTGGGAATATAGAAAGAAAAGTCAACTTTTTCAAAAGGCACATAGAACGAAGAACAGTCTAAGAAAAGCACACAGAAATGGAACATATCTAAGGACTTAGAAGAAGAAAATGCAAAAAAAAAAAGTTGAAAATGGATGAGAAGGTGATGGCCCAAAGACTTAGAGAAAAAACAAAAACTTTTTTTTTCGATTCATAGGAAATCAACTTGGAGGTGGTGATGAGTTGTAAAAAAAAAAGCCAAATTTTTTTCTTTGCCTGGTACATTTGAAAAAATGCTCAAAATCGACATTTGAGGTGGTGATGGAAATTACTAAATAAGGTAACCGGGGTGGTGATGTTTAATTTTTTAGTTTGAGAAAGAGAAAAGGTGGTGTAAAGCAAAAGCTTTTGTTTGTCTTATAAATTTGCACATGCAAAATGAAAAGGCTGTGCATGGTGTTGAAGTAAAAAACGATCCACGTTTTTCATGATTATTGATTGCTGCTCGAAATGGTTATTACTTGCTTGTCGTACCTACAACTAGCCTTAGCATGAAAATATTAGAGTCAAGCAGTGAATCATTTTGTAATTTCCAACTTCTTGTTCACTATCTTCAGGCCCATATTCTGCATAAAAATAATCAGAAGATGTATTTTTTCTTCTTTATAAGAAGTAAAGCAATTCAGAGAGAAGTATAAGCGTAGATTGTATGAGAACAAGAGCTGTTTATCAATATAATGAAGCCTGCAAAATACATCTGAATAATCATCAAAAACTATTTAGAGCATTCCAATAAGCTTTGAGCTACATGAGGATTCGTAAATACGATGTTGAAAAGTTTACTTAACTGGGTAAAGACAACAGTTACTTTGATTAAGAGTGTTCGTGTTCTTGAGAAACACATTCTTATATTGAGCATACTCTCAAATCAAAGACTCCTAAGTTGAACGACTACTATATCATCTCCAGTTATATGACACAAATACAACACTCAATCCTACAAAACTCAAGTTGCTGCTACTGGCGCAATCTCTTAAAGTTACTTACTGATTCATTCATAGCAGCGGTATCTGACTTATCGATCATTGATAAAGAATTACTAAGTATTCCCGAAGCATTTAAAGCCAATTCTAGAGATTGGATTTTCGAAATGGTAGTTATGCTTTTCAACAGAGTCTGTATCATACTAAAGCTGTCCCAGAAGGTCAAGAAGTATGAGCAGTGGAGGCAGCTTTCTCTTAATACTCTCTAAAAACAGCCACAACCCCTGAGGATGCTATAGCTTTATACAATGCGTATCAAGAACATAAGTATACATCAAGAAACGTTTAATGTACATGCAAGTATCGTATATTGATTTTCGGGGACACTAATTCTGGTTATTGTATATTTTGCAACCAGCAGTAATACTCATTGAATAGAAACTACATTTGAAAAGTGGTTTATGAAATGCGAAACGAACTATATATAAATACTTTTTTTCTCTCAACTTCTCAAGTAGAAGACTAAAGAACGTATAGCTTGTAACTAAAGTGGGAGCTCAGTAATCAATAAGAAGTGTTGTTGGGGCCATGGATTGAATCAGTAATCATTACTTCAGGAAACTTGTTTGCAAAGAAAGGGGCTCGGCTCTGATTGTTCAAGTATGTTGCAGCGAATTTTTCTGCTGCCATGGTTTCAATAAGTCTTGCAGTATCATCCTCTGAAGCCATAAGATTAGCTTGCTTGGCTCACATGTTTGTATAACGCAGGTTGGTAATGAACCACCGGCCCTTCTTTTAATTGAATACGATCACTGACAGGTTTTTAAAGTGATCTATACGTAGTCTTGACCTGAGAGCCAGATAAGGGAATACTTGGTCCCATTCTTGTGCTTATAAGATCCAATCTCATAAAGACATTGAGATCTCTTACTTACATAGACCCTTTGTCTATCTATCAAAATAAACTCTGGATTAGATAAAGTAACTCCATCATGCAGTTCGAAACTCAGCTAAAAATAATGAAAAAGAAAATCGTAGTCCATCATGATTTGTTAGTTATTTTACTCATTATTTTAGCAATAAAGAAAGTAGAAAAAGAAAAAGAAGGGATTGGATTTGTTAGCTAGATGCTTTGTTTCCTATATCTTTTCCAATGTGTGTTTTATCTGCTTATACCCACACTTTTATCAGCAAAACCAACACCTAAACAATGTCCACATCAACCCACTTATAATATTGCTTTCTCAAAAACCTGTCCTGCTTATGCTCATGACACAGTTGACTTTTCAGCTGCTCTCTTTCCTGATCCTTCTATCATATCCGACATCAGTAAACCGAACTATGAAGAACAACGAATGGCCTCCACCGTCACAAAAACAGACCCTACCAGCACTCATCTAACTCAACCTATAACCCGTACTCAAAAAGAAGAAGAAGGAAATCAAAGTAGGGTGACGGAAGACAAGAGAAAACCACTTGTTTCTTTTGAGGAATGGCAAAAGAAGATGCTCAAGTTAGATGATGACAGCAAAGACTGTCGCATCAAACGCAAATCAGGACACTTAGAACAAGATAGCCCAGGCAGTAAAAGACAACAGGTGGTTGATAGTATCGATGGTGGATTCTCGGACGATTTTGGTTCGATGCTTGAAGATTTGATTGGTGGTGTGGTTGCCAAGGAAAAGAAACCGAATGTCTATGCAGAAGGCGAGTATATCTCGCCTAGTCAGTCAGGACCAGACAATAAAGATAAGAAGAAACAACACTTTGCAGATGCGCGTATCAAGTCACTAAAGGAACGATTCAACTATGCTTCTACAGATTGTGCAGCTACTGTTAGGAAAGTCAATAAACAGGCAAAGGGTGCACAGTCAATTCTGTACGAATCAAAGGATCAATACCTCTTAAACAAGTGCTCGGCTGACAAATTTGTAATCATAAACCTATGTGAGCAAATTGTAGTGGACACAATTGTGATGGCCAATTTTGAATTCTTCTCCAGTACATTCAAGGATTTCAGGGTTTATGCCTCTTCGAAGTATCCTACTGAGGATTGGAGGCTGTTGGGCCAATGGCAAGCCAGGAATACTCGTGATCTTCAAGTGTTTAAGGTGCCTGATAGTGGATTTGTTGAATATGTCAAAATTGAATTCTTGACACATTATGGTCATGAGTACTATTGTCCTCTCAGTCTTGTTCGAGTTCATGGTATGTCTATGATGGAATACTACACAACAGTTGAAAGCCAAGATGAAGGACCTGCTCAATTGGGCGAAGAGCATTTATGGCCAGCAGAAGTACGTGAACAGATCATTCAGCCCCAGTTCAACATCACCAATACATCCGAGTCTTTCCCTCTCAAGAACGAAGTAGAAGAAGAAGATGTGAAGCCTGTAATCCCGCCTATTCATTTTGTTGATCAGTCAGTAGTGCCACCTGTTGCATCAAATATGCCTCAGCATGTCATAATAGAGACACTGGTATCTGTACCAACAGAAACCGAACCTCTACCATCGATTTCAGCAGCCACCTCGTTTTCTTCTTCTTATTCCCATCCTCCTTCGCGCCCTTACTCTTCTTCTGAAGTTGTGACAGATGCACATCAAAAGACTTCTTCACATTCATTTGAAGAGACCATGTCAACTAGTACTGACGGTGACTCATCCAATACGACACAGCCTACTCATTCATCCACTCCTGTATTATTGATTGTCAATGGAACCAATAGTACAAATCATACACAGGAAAATAATGCCATTCAGACAGCTACTGTAGCAATTCATTCTACTACTTCAGGTATGCCAAAAATGTCCAAGGATAGTGGCACGCAAGAGTCTATCTATAAAACGATCATGAAGCGACTCAACATTCTCGAGGTTAATATGACTTTATCGCAGCGATTCTTGGATGAACAGAACAAGATATTAAATGACGTATTTCTGGATATGGAAAAGCGACATCAGGAACAATTAATGATGTTAATAGGTCATCTGAACGAGACTGCAAGCTTTAAGATTGAAAGCATGGTAACACCATATACACACATTGTTATTTTTTCACGCTATATTGACACTTTGTGATTAGAAACGTCGTTATGAACAATGGTATGAAGACTTAAAGGAACAAACGGATAGTGATATGCGAGAGATGACAACCAAAATCAGTATGTTGGCAGATCAGGCAAGTACAAAACCATATGACATATAGCGCAGGAAGAAAACTAACATCACACCAGTTGTCTTATGAAAGAAGAATGTCTGTATCTCAATTGATCATTATGATCATCCTATTCGTTTTTATGGCTTTATCGAGAGGTACATTCAACATACTTTCACCTGTAGTAGCTGCTCAACAGGAGCAGAGAAACAGGCGGCATATCGGACGAGAGGGTTTAGATGCCATGTTAAGGCAGCTGAGACCTATCAAGAAGCCAGTGGCACCCAGTACAACGTTAGCAGATACAACAACAAAAAACGAGTCCACTGTCAAAAAACCAAAGAACCCAAGAAGACATAGTGACAGTCCTTACCACTCTGTGCGGGAAAGTACATCCAATGTGATAGCAACAAAAGTAGTAGTAGTAGAAGAAGAAGAAATGCCTGAGCATTCAGTCGCATCTCAAAATGAAGCACTTCATACTAAGCTTGACCAGGTTTACATGCAGCAAGAAGCAAGAGAGCAAGCTGTACCTTTGATAGACATTCCAGAAGAGACTTCTCCTTTTGTAATCAAAAACCGTAAAAGATCGAGTACGAGTCCAACGTATTAATAAACTTCTTTTTTTTTTCTTTCTAAATTATTGTTATTTTGCTTTCCAACTCATGAGTTTACTTACTGGACTTGTAAACTATTCTGACGATGAAGGCTCATCTGCAGACGAAGAACAACAACAAGAGCAAAAGCATGAGATACAAGATAAAGGTAAAAAAAAAAAAAGACATTCTGTATTAAGAACAGCGGGCACACTAACTCTATTTACTCTATAGCTTTCTCAAGATCATCGCCAAAGGCGCCTAGCGTTGTTGAGCTTATCCCAGCAGAACGACCAAAACCTATACCAACAGAACAACCAAAGCCCACACCTATCAACGACTACAAAAGAAGGCTAATCGCTGCACTAGCGCCCAAACCAATCGATGGCATTGACAACTGGGGAATTCCTGAAGAACCCACCACACTCTGCGATTCAGACCGAGCAGAACAAATTGCTCATTTCTTATCACTCAGAGCCTCAGGTCATCGTCTCAACGATCACTTGCAACACAACAAAGCGTTTCGCAATCCGCGCATCTATACAAAACTAGTAGAGTTTGCTGAAGTAGATGAGTTCGGAAGTAATTTCGATCGAGAAGACTACGATCCTTCTGGATTTCCCAAAGAGATGTACATTGATGGTATTTTGGAAACGCAAAAGAAGATAGCTGAAGAAAAGGCAGCTCAACAACAAAATAGAGCATCTATCAACTTTGTCTCTTCGCAGCCTATCCCTCCTGCTTTGACTCAACAACAATCTACAGCGATGGCTCAAGCAATGGCTACAGCAGCTAAAGTGGCTAGTAGGATTGCTAAACCACCTTCGACCGATTCACTTGTTATGCCCTCTTCCTCAGGCGATAAAAGAAGAAGTAAATGGGAAGATCATCGATCTGCCAAGCGATAGGAGATTGAAATCATACACACCCCCTTCCTGTCTGTTTCTTTTTTGTATCGTATTTGAGTCATAATAGAAAGTTGCATTAAATTCTCAATTTTTTTTTATTTATCTTTCTTTCTATCATGTCAACCACACCACGCTTTTTGCTTCCTTTTACCTGTAAATTCATACATACTAAGAAGAGTCGATTGTTGCCTGCTTCTGTTCAACTCTATCATACTGGCATATTACGCAAAACAAGCATTTTACCAAATAAAGTCAGTTTAAGACTGTCAAAAGATCATGGTAATGTCTGTTTCAAAAAATAAATCTGTCTCTTTGCCCTAAAAGAAAAAGAAAAAGAAAAAGATGATATAGAGAAACATCTGGAAATAACAAGACCTCATCGAGAAAGTGACATCCTTCAGGTACCGGGTAGTACTTATGGGTAACTTATGCTATAGCGATCATTTGTATACAAATCTCTCTCTAAACTGATACTTATCTATACAAAAGAGGACTATATCAATTGAAATGGAATCAACCGCCAAGAAACATATTGATTATCAAAAAACCGAATGATGCTAAAACAGAAAAAGCATTGGTTCAAATGGCCAAGTAAAGTGATTTGTAAGATAGCCTATCGAGCCTAAAGCTGATCCTCAAATATTCTAGTTGGCTTCATCAAACAAGACCTGAATTAAATATCATTATGGAACCTGAAGAAGCAGAGAGGTTTCAAAAGGAACTTCCATTCTTACATGTTATCGAACCGAGTAAAGTAGAAGAATATACTCGTACAGTCGATTTCGCCATTACCTTAGGTGGAGATGGAACTATGCTTCATTTAGCCTCACTCTTCCCCAAAGCTGCCCCTCCTGTCATTAGTTTTTCACTTGGTACTCTATGCTTCCTCATGTCCTATAGTAAAGTAACCCCCAATAACTTTTATTCTGAGATTCGCTGACGTTTTCTTTTGTCTAGATTTCGAGAAATATCAACATGTGCTAAATGATATTATGGCTGGTAACGTTGGCTTGATGATGCGAATGAGACTCTTTTGTTCTCTTCATCAACCCAATGGCAAACGTATTGAAGTGAATGGTGTCGAAGTGGGTGATCGTCAAGTGATGAACGAGGTCACTTTGCATCGAGGCAGACATCCTCATCTTACTTCTGTTGATTGTTTTGTGGATAACCATCATCTGACGGAATGTATTGCGGATGGCTTGATTGTGTCGACACCTACAGGATCAACTGCTTATTCTCTATCTGCTGGAGGACCTATTGTTCATCCGAGTGTTCAAAGTCTTTTGCTGACGCCTATCTGTCCACGCTCTCTTTCTTTTCGAACTGTCCTGTTACCGCCTAGTTCAACCATTGAACTCAAGGTAGGGGTACAATCTTGAACTTTTCTACTCAATCTCACCTCTCTTTCTGTTTTTAGATTGGTGAAAAAAGTCGCAGTGAGATTGAAGTGTCTATGGATGGACAAGAGATTTTCTTGTTACATAAAGGAGAATATGTCAAGGTAGACTAATTGATTTTTCCTAGCCATAATGGATCACTAAACCTGTTATTAGGTACGAATGTCAAAATACCCCATTCCATGCGTAACTCAAATCAACAGTGAAACAAGTTGGGAAAAAGATATTAATGATTTATTAAAATGGAATCAAACGTTTGGTGCCAATCGTTAACACTCTTTTTTTCTTTTATCCTAAACTCCATTGAGTACTAAGCCAGTCAAATGTTGTAAAGGCTTCTTCAGTATTACAGACAGGGAAAGGTATATTTGAATTAGGCTGTTAGAAAAAGAAGTTAATAAAATCTTGTAGTTTAGACATATGCAGTTTCTTTACCTTTGGCATAGAGATAGATGTTCTATCATCACCTGAATAAAATGAAGCCATTTTACCATAGCCTTGAATACTAATTACACGATATTGTGTTTCTCCCAACAACCAATTCTCCATATAAGCACTGTTGACACCAGGTCTCATTCTCTCTAAGTTGACTTCTTTATGTACTTCTACATCAATGTACTTGGCAATCTGGTCTGGCTCAATATGTTCAATTGGTAAGCCAGTTACCACTGTACTTGAGATAGCACCAATCTCTTCACCAAAGTATTTCTTGATGGATTCACGGTGATTGTTAAGGTTGGCAAATTCATTACGTAAATGAGCTGAATCAGTCACCAAGAAGAAGACGACGTGAGAATGATGTGCTTCTTTCTTGTAGGCAGCCAATTCACCTGCACACTTGAAGAAATGAGCCCATTTGTCAAGACTGTTGACGTCGTATTGAGGATTGGCAAGGGCATTATCGTCTGTACGAATTTGAATGCCAATACTTAGCACACTCTTCATTTCGAACAAACGCTTATAGGCATTCAAGAAACGTCTAGAGCCAATGGTAGGACGAAACAGAAAGTTAGTGATGCAACGGAAAGCATTTTCTTTTGTGAGACCCATAGCGTTCAAGATCTTGCGATACTTTTGAGAGAGTTGAAAGGTACGAATGATGTAGCCACGGTTGGAGCGTGTTTCAATATAGGTACCATTCCATAAATCGTTGAAATCGGTGTTGCCACCATCAGGGAAGAGAGTAGCAGTGAGGTTTTTGTATTTTCTGTTCAACAGATCGACCTTTTGGTATCCAAGCAAAGGGTTCTTATCATCTGTAAAGAGAGCTTCCATCTCGGCTGGGTCATGGGACCATTCGATATGAGGGCGCTCCCAGATAGTTTCCAATGGTAAAGGATTTAAAGCGGCCCAATTTAATAGATAAGCACGGTCTGTCAATAAAGCATAAAAGAAAGTAGAGATCATACCTATGAACAAAGTAAAAATTTGAGTTATCACTACTCTCTCTTCTTTCTATGTATCTTCCTTACCTCCCATACGATCAGCTAAACCACCACAACCACGATTACTGTTGGCAGGTACTTCCTTACATATGTAAGAGATAAAGCGAGGTCTATCTTCAACACGAATGTCTTCAGGGAAGATGCCATCCTTGTATTGCTCTACTAAGTCCATATCCTTCTTATGCATAGCCATGTATTTCTCTTGCCAGTTACCACATTCACCATGTTGGTTATAGGCCCAATCGTCCGAGAAAGCGCCAAGTGTTTGATCATATTGCTTACAGTAGTCTTGATATTCTTGATTAGATGCAAAACTAACAGCCTTAAGTAATGATTCATGAGGTGCGGGAGGTGTATAGGTGCCATCTGGACTCTCTGGCATGCTCATTGCATTAGGCAAATGACAACGGCCTTCTTTACCGTATTCTATTGATCCAGACTCTAGTGTTTCGTCTGTTTCGGCATGAGAGCGAGAGCTGTCAAATGTAGTATCTACACATCATCATGAGCCAAAATTGCTTTAAATGCACAGCATATAAGCTTACTTGGGTAAAATATAGATAAGGCTGCCATGACGATGATGGCCAACAAACTGATCATCGTCAACCCTTTTGCTAACCTGTATTTAAACAGTAAACTGCCCTTCAACTCACTTTGAGTATGAAGTCTTTGATAGTCATGAACCATTCCCTCTACTCTTCGTTTAGGCGGATCTGTTTAAGTTGAGTCAAGAGAGAGAAAAAAAAAAAGAAAAGAAAAGAGAAAATTTGGCCTATGTGCCTCAATCTTTTAGTACTACTTATTCATAATTAAGGATCAGCTTAATCTCTTTGTGGGTCAGTTTGTGTAACAGAAAATGAGCTAATTTGATTGGCTTGCCTATAAAGCTCTAGACTCATATAACAACATAGCACAAATGACATCAATCCATACAACAAACCTGCATCAGCCCTATTTTTCTTTCATGTGCCTTGGCTCTATAGTGCAGTTACATTTTTTTCTCGCAAAAAGAGGAAGAGAAAAAAATGCAGTTTTTTCTACAAGTGTTGTTTTGTTCAAATTAAGAAACAATCCGACCTTTTTATAGATCAGCAACCCTACAAATGAAAATAGGCACACAAAACAATCTTATACTTGACTCAAAAAGTAGCATTTTTTTTTTATTTCAGTACATACGAAGCCGCTGTTGTTATTCTCAAAACAGGTTAAACTGTCAAAAAAAATAACAACTAAGCCTATAGAAAGCATAGAAGACAAAGAAGAAAATTTAGTCTAAACTAGGTAAATCCCTAACATTGGATAACCAAGCCCTCTTTTTTTTTGTCAAACACGATAAGAGAATTTTCTATTAGCAACAAATCTTTTTACATCTCTCACCGTACTTTCTTGATGAAAGATAGTAATCGCTTTTTAGTTTTAACTCTTTTTTATTTCAAATAACAAAGATCTCAAGCATTTTCTTCAAGAGTCTCAAAAAGTTCCCAATCACCTTTTGAAGATTCCTTCCATAATGTGACTTTGTTGTCACCACAGGAGACAGCCAATACGTTACCAGACAATGACCAGCTAACACGCCATACAACATCAGGGAACTTTTGGCCTAATGTCTTATGAGTCCATTCTGATTTAGGAGCTTCTTGTGTCCAGATCAAGACAGATTTGTCCTGAGAACAACTTGCCAAATAACTCTTGGGGAGACCAACATTAGGGGCCCAAGCAACATCTCGAACCCAATCTGAATGACCATCTAATGTCTCCTCTTCTTGCCAAGTCTTGGTATCATCCCTTTTTATAAAAAAAAAACATTAGTTACTAGCGCAACTTTTTTCTTTTCATGTGTACTTTACTTGTATCCCCAAATCTTTATCAAATTATCACAACCTGCAGAAACAACCTTCTTGACAACGTTGATCTTAGGGTTATGATTGGCCTGAACTAAACTACCGGGAATAGCAGCAGGTGCCCAAGTGACTGCATTACAACCAATACCATGAGCATCAATCAATTGTGTTTCCCATGATCCATCATCTACTCATACATATGAAAATCAATATGTTTCTCTGTTTTGAATAGCATATCTATATAGCGTACCTTTATATTCGTGTATAGAAATTTTGCCATCTGAAGAAGCACAAGCCAAAATGGCACCCAATTCATGTGGAGCCCAAGCAACCGAATTCACTAATCTCTAACGTATCAGTCTCTACCTTCTTTTATCTCTCTTTTTCTGTAAATTTACCTGAAGCAGTATGCTTGTTGTTTTCATGAATCTTTGTCCAACTACCATTTTGCTCTTTGAAAATAAGGACACGGCCATCATAAGCACAAGAAGCTAAGATGGTACCAAACTTGGGATGAGCCCATGCTACTTGCCAAACAGGAGCTGTGTTACTATCAAATATACGGGTTAAACATACAATTTATATGTGTATGTATGTTCATCTTACTCTGTAATGGTATGACTTAAAGTTTGATTATCGCCATCTACGTTGAAAATCTTGATGGTGTGGTCAGAAGAAGCTGTAGCTAAACGACGAGAATAATAGTCGAGTTGAGCATCATGCTATTGAAAGAAAAGGAGGCAAAAGTCAATAAAGGGATCAAACGCGTTTTTCTGATTTGTTTTGTGTAGGTTTACAATCATATCTTCATGATTCGTTTCAATCGTTTGAGTTGCTGCCTGTGCCTAGATTGAGACAATGAGTATTCTAATGTATCATAGTATTTTCTATAAGTGTAGTTTACCATTTATATAGTGGTATATATATCTGTAATAAAGACACACACAAAAAAAAAGAAAATAGTTACCAAAATAGAGAATAGATGAATTTCAAGCACAGCGCTGACGTGGAGAGAATCTGTGCAAGCGAGTCTTTTTCCAAAGTTGTAAAAGTATCTTCTTCCTAGCTGGTAATTTTTTCCAAGACGCTTTAATTTATGCCTTCCTAAATTTAGGGTCCGACGAAAGATTCAAAATGTGCTTTCTCAAAGAGATACCCATAATGAAAAGCGTACCTTTGGTTTGATCGACAAGCTTTTATTTATGCTCATAAGTAAGCCTCTCTTTTCGATTGCTGCATAACATAATAAGACAAGTTCATAGTTATTGTATTTTGAGATACAATGATCGCTCAATTTAAGAGTGTTTGATTTAACAGTATGCTTAATATAAATGTAGCAATCCTTTGACTTAAGAATTGCTTCAAGCGTTAAAAAACCAATCAATTTAAGATCATGCTCAATATGATAGTGTATTTCCCAAGAATACGGACACTCTTAAATAAAGCGACTACTGCTAAATGGCTTATCTTGTGATAGAAAGATAGAGTGTCTGTATAGTGATAATACATTATCTTTGGTTGAACGGTCATTTGTCTAGATAGTTGCTCTTATAAGAGAAACCCATGCATCAACACCATCTCTCCTTTTAATCTATATGGATTGCTAGAGCCATCACAGCTCTATCTCTCCCTGTAGAGCTCTCACCTTATTGTAAGGGGCATTGGTGCAATATTACGACAATTGATGGCTTTCTCATTGTCCTAAAGCTATACTTGCTATTGATTCTATCATTTTTTAAGGAGATAACCACTAACATATAAACGCATATTAGCTGAAACACTTTTGCGATTGGTAGCAAAGATAAGTTGATCAGCCATGAATTGATAACCTTGATTTCTGAAGCCATTTAAATAGGCTTGAGCAGACTAAGAGCATACCACCTTGAATCATCTGCGAAGATTGAAAGCTATATCTAGTTTGGAATTGCTATTATCAAAAGCAAGATAGAGCAAAACGACGTGCTTTGCAGATGCTGTTTCTCTTGAGCAGTCTTTGAATGAATTGATGATGAATTCCTCTAACTTTCCTTCATTTATTTTCTTTATCATTGTGTCAATGATGTTTGTAGCAGCAGCAATCGCCTTGTTTTCTGGTTGCAAGCACACCATTTTTTCTTCACCTTCATCCTTTTTATGTTCGTCAAAACGGCCTTTATGCGAGCAAGAAAGTCATTAGGAAGACAATTTTTCTCTTCATATAGCTGTTTGCGATTTTCTTGATTGATGTTATTCAAAAGATTCATTGTCAACAGTATCAGCAGGGGAGCTTTTCCTTGAATCCTTGGGAATAGCAAGAACAGGAAACAAGGTCTTACAAATATAATACGTTCATATGCATTTCTGTTAATGCTATACATCTTAATGCACTCATACAAATCTCTCATCATATACTTGTATATTTGCTACCTTGCTTTAATTGGATTCTTACAACAAATTCTGCCTCGATTTGCCAAAGTGGACAATCTTCGCAGGACAAAGGACTCTGCGTCTTCAATGATGAAAACATTAAATGTTTAGAATCAAAGCAAGGAATTGTGCTTGACCTAAAAGCAACGGAGGATCTGTAAATAAATCAACAAAAATTCTAAAAAAGTTGACATGCTTGTTTTGCACTTGCTAAGGTTTTACCTATTCTTCTTCAGAGGGCTTTTTCTCAGTAATTGGATCACACTCTCGCTCTTTGCTATTATCTTTTCTTTTCTAATGTAGTATTTTATGGCCTATAGAGTATTTAGGCTAAAACTATATCCATAAGGCAAAGGAAAGCTACCTATGCAAATCAAACACATTTCTCGTGTTTGTCTCATAAAATCTTTTCTGATTCTTTGTCGTTCTTCTTCAGAAAGATTGAAGACACTGAGTTCCTCGAAATGATCGATAATGTAATTCCTGAAGGAAGCGAATCCTTCAGCATCATTTTCTTTAATAACTGGTTAATCACTACAGGTTCAAGTCAAGGCGCAGAATTTGAGGTCTTGCACATTGTACAATACTTACAGACGATGTGATTTGTTAAAGCAGTTCACTAATGTAATTTGTTTTATTTTGTGTCACTAGAATGTACATATAAACCACCTTGAGTTTGATGTTTCAACCTACTTCTTTCCTTCTTTTTTACTTCTCTATCTTTATTATGGTCACTTGTCAAATCAAAAAGAGATCTCTCAAACGCAAAATTGTAGTAGTGGGTGATGGTGCTTGTGGAAAAACATCTTTGCTTAATGTTTATATTAAAGCTTGTTTTCCAGAAGTAAATGTCCTTCATAAAAAAAAAACTCTGATTTAAAAAAGAAAAGAAAGGCATTGACTTATCCTTACAATAGATTTATGAACCTACAGTCTTTGAGAATTATGTTCAAATAGTGAATGTCAATGAACGAGATGTCTATCTTTCATTATGGGATACAGCAGGTAAAGGAAAAAAAACATTGAAAAAGTACATCAGAAGAGGGAGAAGATAGCTGAGCCATGAAACTTGATTAGGACAAGAAGAATTTGATCGCATACGTTCACTCTCATATGAAGGTGCACATGTTGTATTGATATGCTATTCTGTTGAAAACCGAGATTCACTAGAGAACATACCCAATCGATGGATAGAAGAAATACAAGAGAGTGCTCCCGATGCAAAAGTGATACTGGTGGCGTTAAAGTGTGATTTAAGATATGATGAGGTGGCACTAAAGAAAATGAAACCTATTGTGTATGAAGAGGTAAATCAATTCAAGTGTGTGTAGCCTTGATTGACTGACACAAATTGATCTAATTTAGGGGTTAGAAGTAGCCAAAAAGATCCACGCAATTCGATATCTTGAATGTTCAGCAAAGCTCAATCGAGGTGTTCGTGAGTGTTTTGAGGAAGCAGCAAAAATAGCTTTATCTGGTAAGAAAAGAGAGAGAGAGAGAGGAGGAGGCAGATCAGCTTAGATAGACTAAACCCTTTATGTTATTAGTAAAATTGCATGATATCCACGACAGTTCATCCTGCATAATTCTTTAAACAATCAGTCCATTGCTTCTCCTTAAGCTATATACAATTCGATCTGGGCGATGTTAGCTTTAAGCAGTTTGTCTATCTTTTTCTTCTTCATTTCTGTTTTCAAGATTTACATAACCTCTACTCTTCTTTACTGTACTAACTAAAGTCTAACTGTTGAGATAAACAAAGACACAAGATAACATGTACACAGCCCTCAAGGTATGACAAATGCATAATGTGAACTGTACACAAAAGAATGCGAGGCATGGGTAGTGCTCCTTAAACAATTTTGCCGAATTAAGCATAATAGTAAGATGACATGAGAGTAATGACCTTATACTGTTTATGGTTTTTTTTTCTGATAGATTTCCTGAGAAAATCTTATATAAACCATAACACTGACCATAGATTCAAATGAAGCCTTCTCTTCGCGGCTTTGTCAAGAATAATTATCATGAAAGACATGTCATCTCAAATGACAACTGAAGCAGTGAAAAAAAAAGTCGAGTACTTCGTAACTGTATGTAGGCCTTACATTGACCGTATAGGGAAAACAAACTACACTATACAAAAAGATGTATTTTTTTTGTTGAGAAGGCCATTGACTGAATTCGCTCATTGCGATTGCACTAAACTGAGTCCAGAGAAGACATGTATACGTGCAAAGGCTTTGACTGTAAGCAATTACAGTATATATCTACAGATAGATTCGGAGCTAAGCTACAAGTGAAATACATAGATAAAGTATCTTCGTATTGACAACAAAAAAAACCAAAGGTATCTATGTTATTACAACTCAATTAGCCTACAACAACAAAAAACAAGAGGTAATGTAAAAGCTGCCAATTCAATGGTTGTTAGAAAAAGAGGCTAGTGCAGTCGATTAAAGCACTAGACTGTACACGGTGAAAAGATTAAAACGCCGTAGAAAGCGACATGAAGCGCCTAAAAAATAATTTTTTCTCTCACTTTTCTTTTCTTTTTCTTTATTCAAACATCAATTTCGTATAATACGCATTAATACGAGAAAAAAAAAAGAGCTCACATATACAGCAAACTATTAAAAAAAGAGAGAGAGAAAAAAAAGTATTAGTGATTTTTTTTTTCGTTTTCGTTTTTTTATCTGTTTTTATATTCTTTTTTTTTATTGGTTTCTTCTTTGTTAATCTGTTACAATGTCAGTTTCGAATGTCGACGTACACTCTTCTTTGGAAGCAAACACAGGAAACCCTGCAAACACCATTTATGTTGGCAACTTGGACCAAAGGTTTTAGAATTTGGTGCGTAATATGAACCTCACTAAATTCTTATTTTTTTTGGCAGAGTCACTGAAGCCATGTTACACGAGATCTTTCGTATAGTTGGAGAGGTTGTTAATGTAAAGATTGTGTCAGTAAGTAGTCTAAGCTAGAGTAGAATAGCAAACATAGACTAAATCTGTTCTAAACTAGGTCAAGAGACACGCTTCTTATGTAAGAGACAAGATCAGCTTTCTAGTGTATCAGTTAACTGACTTGTTTATTAGGGTGGTGTCAACTATGCCTTTGTTGAATTTGCAGATGAAAAGATTGCTGAATTAGCTATCCACGATATGAATGGTCGAAAAATCTTAAACTATGTACTTTTTTTCTTGTATATATGATAATCCATAGACATGGTTCATTGATTCTCTTTTACTATAGCAAATTAGAGCCAATTGGGCACAACAAGCAAATCCTCAAGTCAAGTCAGATACATCCAATCATTATCACATCTTTGTAGGCGATCTTGCATCTGAAATTACAGACGAAGCATTGCACCATGCCTTCTCTGTATTTGGTTCCATGTCGTAAGTCATGTCTTCTCAAGAGTTATGCGTACTTATATATTTCCTTAGTGAAGCACATGTTATGTGGGATCCTGTCTCAGGCAAATCAAGAGGATTTGGATTTGTTGCTTTTAGAGAAAAGGCTCATGCAGAACAAGCAATTGCTACCATGAATGGAGAATGGTTGGGTTCTCGAGCTATTCGTTGTAACTGGGCTACTCAAAAGGGTCAAACAGCTACACCCGCTCCCCAACCTGGGCAACAACTACCTTATGAAGTTGTCATTCATCAAACACCTGCCTACGTCACTAGTATCTATGTTGGCAATTTACCTATCAACGTAACTCGTAAGTTTCCTTGCTGTTTTGTTGCCAAACAAAAAAAAAAAGACTGATCTGTCTAACCCTTAAAAAGAAAACGACTTGTTACAACACTTTCAAAGATTTGGTTATGTTCAAGAAGTGAAATTACAAGCAGATCGTGGATTTGCCTTTGTCAAGATGGATACACACGAAAACGCAGCTAATGCTATTGTTCATATGCAAAACTTTTATATCAATGGAAACTCTGCCAAGGTAACAGGATACTAATGAAACCTCATTCCTTTGCTTGATTCTAATTCTATTTCCAAAAAAAAACAGCTCTCTTGGGGTAAAGATCGCCCTCCTCCAGGCTGGCAAAACTACGGTGGTTACCAACAACAACAGAATTGGAATAACGGACCTCATCAAATGCAATATAGAGGTAACCATCGTAACAATGCACCTGTACAGAACACAAATGTCTTTGGTATCCCTGCTCATTTAACAAACGGTTATGCATTCCATAATACAGCATCTAGTATGGATCCTCATGCCAATTCAGCAGTTGCCAACCAATGGAATCAGCAAGCAGCCATTACAGCTCAGCAACAACAAAGACAACTTTATGATCAATACAATGCTAATCCAAACAATCTTTAAAAAAATATCAATAACCTAAAAAAAAAAAGAAACTTATATGCGTGTGTGTGTGTATGCAGACGAGATCATTTTTTTTTGTTTCTTTCTCTCCTTTTTTTTATTATCACTTGTTTTTTTTCCAAAGAGTTTTATGTTTGAACAGAGAATGAGTGATGCAAACTCACTTCATCAAGTAGATGAGCTTATAAAGGAGTATTTGCTTGTAAGCGTCTCATTCTGCTTTATATTTAGTATGTGCGTACTAACATGTGTTCGTCATCCAGTTTCGAGGATTCACGAATACCTTTCGAGCGTTTGAGTCAGAGATAAAGATAGACAAAGACAAGGGTTTTCAAGTACTTGGTTTGGAATACATATTTTCTTTTTGTACATGAAGCAAGCGATATGAAAATAGCTTACCTTTCCCCCCTTCCATTATGTTAGGTTGACAAAATGATGGATGAACTGTTAGGCGCTGTGGCTAACGGCGATATTCAAGCACTTATTGATTATTATCGGTATTTGGATTTACGCTTCTTTTCTCGACTGGATAGTCGGTTTCAACGTACTATCAAGAAGTTCGAATTATGTTTACTGAGGCATTATCTAATCCATGGTAACCATTCGGTATGATTATCTCGATCCAAAGGTGATTGATGTTTTCTTTGAAATAGCTATACAGCATAAGAGAAGAGACAAGGTCATTGAGTTTTTTGATACATTTGGCCCTGAATTACATGGTAAACCTGAATGGTCTAGTTGGTTTGGTAAGTTGCTTGTTATGAACAAAGCGATTAGACTACTAATTATTCTGGCTTAAGCTCTACCGTACCTAAAAAACCCAATGAATGATCCTACATTCGAAATGTTCTTCTCCAAACAATGGGTAGATAACTATACCGTTTCTCTTTATAACTTTCTGGCTACTACCTTTCAAAATATGCGCAAGTAGTCTTTTTTTATCACACTTTGTAAATGGTCATTGTTATTAATCGTCTTCAACAGCCTTGCCTAGCCTTCTCTCATTCAATATCGATCGTGTTCAACGAAAGACACAACAGACAGAACTCGAAACACTAAAGAATACAGTGGAAAATCAGAAGGCAACATTGGAAACACGTGAAAATGAGATCGCCAAGTTGAAACACGAAATAGTAGAGACGCGAAAGGAGATGACAGATGGTATCTCGCTTATACGCCGAAGAGCAGCCTCTACCAGTGCTGATCAGCGATCACTCAAGTCAATTGCTGCTTCTATTCATGCGATCACAAACAACAGTACTCAAACAACATCCACAACAACAACAAATCCTATGGCTGCTGCCGCTGCTACGGCTGCTGCTGCCAATGCATTGGAACTACTGAAACGATCTAGTCTAGATGCAACACATCAGACCAACAAAGACAAAGATGATTTTGTTGAGGAAGGGCCTTTTCTGATCTGTAGTCAAGATGAGTTTCTGGAGCATGCATCTGCCATCACTCATGCTAAATTCTCAAGTCAAGGTGATCTGATTGCCAGTTGTGATATGGATAACATTGTCAGGATTTGGAGTCATAAGGAATCATCGTTTGATCCACTCAAGATTCGAAATACCTCATCAAATGTTCTATCGTTAGAATGGGATGCTCGGTCAGATCGCTTTGTAAAGTTTGTTAGAACACTAGATGTGTATTGTATTTTATACTGATGTTCAGATGAAGCTCTATATGGGAACAGATACAGGTTTGATACGCGTCTATAACGTGGACTCAAAGTCGATCACACAAGAGTTTGTTATGGATGAAGCCTATCCTTGGGTCACTCAACTTTCTTCTAGTCCAGTGGAGCCTATCTTTGTCTGTTCTGGATCAAGCAATCAACTACAACCCGGCAAACAGACATCAAATGCTTTAGTGGCATGGAGTATGAAGGCCATGTCTTCTTGTGTAAAGCGATCTATGTTTTCTTCTCTTCTTTTGCTTGAGAGTCTAATATGTCTGTTTTTATAGGGCAGTTATGAATTTAATGACGATGATCAAGAGAGACAAGCTAATGGCAATAGCATCAACATTATCAAATTAAACCATAATGGACAAATGGTAGTTGTGGGTGATACTACAGGATATATGCGTCTGTTTGGTAAATACAGAATAGACAAATCCTATTGACTCTTTCCTTTAACTAGCTTTTATTAGATATTCGAAGCATGAAGCCTATTATTGAATGGAAAGGAAACCCATCTTGTACTGCTCAATTCAGCTTTGATGAGACTTCGATCTGCTCAGTCGATTTAGATGGACAGGTATGTATAAACAGACTCTTTGTTGTGTACACAGGATACTCATGTTTGGCAATTGCCCTTAGTTATCTCAATGGTCTATCCATAAACCTGGAACATGTATTTTTAGTAGTCCATTAGAAGGATTTCCAACCCCATCCACAGCTTATGCTAGTCAGTCCAAGCCTTCAGTCAATACCTCTTCTACTAAACCATCCAGCATAGATCAATATGGCAAGAAGGCTCGTTCTATTGATAATCAAGTGACTCGGTCTCTCTTGTCCATCCATCCTCGTCCACAGATGGCCGCCTTTAGTACAGATACTGACTATGTACTCTGTGCTTCTCATGCTCAAAATGAAACCTTTGGGTCTATTTATCGTGTCTCTGAGACGGATAGTTCATCTGTTCTTCATCTGGGCAACCAACCTATATACCAACCCATCACCACTGTAGGCTGGACTAGCACTTCTAATGCTTGTCTTTTAGGCAGTATGGATGGCAGTATTAAAGTATCCACATTAATTAAAGTATAGATTTATTGGATTAGGAGAATACGATATACATGACTAAAATGAAGGGGGGGGGATTTTATACACTTGCTTTAAGAGCATCTCTTCTTTCATAGTTATAGTTGTCTGTGTGTTTTCCTAACTCAATCTGCAACTGCGTTTCCTTTTCCAGTAAAGAGATCACTTCATGATCACACCAAATAATCAGTTCAGCCAGCTTTTTACGCACATCCCATAGATACTTTTGCATAGGCGAGTAATAAGCACCTGTATTGTCTGCTTCATTAACATATTCAGTGGGGGAAGAAAAGCCAGGTAGGTCAGGGTATTCTTCTCTTGCCTTCTTGAGACATTCATAGGCTAATTCGGGGAAGTACACTTTGCCAGTGCCCATAAGACTTTCCTTTACGTTGGATGAACGAAGCTCAAGAATGGCTTCTAATAAGGCTATATCGGCATTCTTAATGTATTCCTTGACCTTGTCGAGTTTCTTGACGTTTTCAAGTTGCTAATAAGACACTGTTAATCCATTTGCATGAGACATAAAGTGACTTTCACGTTACCTCTTCTGCCTTCTTTCTTGTTTCATCTATCTTGTCCTTACACTCTTGGGTCTTGGGTGTTTCTTGTTGTAAGGCCTATTTATCACTATCAGTCAACACTCCTGTTTTGTTGGGGCACATGTAATCATTTACCTTGTCCAGCAAGGATGAGATTTCTTCACGGTACTTTTGAAGTTCTCTATGATCCACAGCATATTTTTCATTCTGAACCTCAACTTCATGTATTTTATCAGTTTCCACCTGTACTTTCTTTTCAGTTTCTTCAACAAGTGACTTTGCCTTTTCCAAACCCTTTTGAGTACGATCCTTTTCAGCCTGGACACTACACTACGGTGCGCTTTTAGTATCTTTTGTAAGTAAATCCACAAACAATTGTACTTACAGTCAATTTGGCAAGCAACCATTGTACAGTCCATGAATCCAAATTAAGTACTTCGGTTTCCCACATCACTCTTTTTGTATATAATATATATAAGACAACAGGTAGCTTCCATAAGGGTCAAGTTTACTTACACTTTAGAAAGAGCTTCACGGTGCTCAATATCAATAGGTTCCTTTGCAATCTCGAGCTTCTTGATGACCAAAAGGTTGTTCATGTAAGGTTGCTCAACATGAGCAATGTTTGAAATAGCCAGAGCGAGTTGGTCAATAGATTGTGTTGACATTGCTTTTTTTAGAGAGAAATAAGAAGAAAGAGATGGAAAGAAAGAAGGTTTGACTTTTTATACTAGGTCAAAGATTTTATAGTCCGTGTATGGGAAGAAAGATGTACTGGTTTCCCCCCACGAATACCGCCTATTCCATGGTGTAACCCTCTGTTTATTTTTGCGGGGAAATTTGAGGTTTTTTTTTGAGAGGGACGAATTGAACTGAAAGGAAAAAAAATTACCATTTTTATGCTATTTCTCAAAAAAAAAAAAGACCCTATTGCTTTGTGTCAATAAAGCTTAAATCTTGATTGAGACAATAGAGATGCCAGAAGAAAACAAACTTGTTCTCTTCTCTGGATTCAAGGTGTAATATATACCTTGTAAGAGCATATGAAGGATAGAGTTTCTTTGAAAAGAGAAGAGTGAGTACCTGGCAATAATTGGTATAAATTTGCCCTTCTTAGGGAAGCTTTTTTCTTGTACAACATTTGCTTACGCTAAGCAACATCTGATTACCCAGTTTCCCATTTCTACTGGTCAACGTATTTCCTTCAAGTCTATCGCTTGCTCTTTTAGGCAATATAGCTTTTTTTTTGGAAGTCTTTAATTTGATACGATTTTTGCCTGTTCTCTCTAGTTCATCTTAAGTATAACATTCAAAGCCTTATTTGGGGAGTAGAAAGCGTTGAATGGCTCATGTTAAGTGTTTTCTGATTTATTCTCGAGAAATCGCGTTTTTTCTGCTTTGATAATTTCACCTGTGTCATCACTTTCCTCAGTGCAAACAACTTGACCACAAGCCTAAACAAATACAGGCCAAACAGTTCTTCTTTAGGGTTTAAATCAAACTTTATTTAGAAAATAAAGGAACAAAGAGTATACCACATGACACGCACTATGTCTAATAGTACTAATTGACTATAATAGCATAAACATGCATAGAACATGATCAGATCATCACATATACCAACATCAAGGCCCTATAGCTGATACTTCATTTGCCCTGAACTCAATCTGTTGTCTAGCATCCCATCAAAGCGCGACCAAAGAATGACGTATTCTTGATCTGACACAATTCAAAAACAATATACAAATTACAAAATATGAGTCATAGACATACATTGTATTTTATGAAAAAGGGGGGTATGAACAGATGTTACAAAAAAGCTTTATTGTCAAATAAATAAAGAAGGAGATTATAATAGGGTAAAGGGGAATACGAAAATATAGTGTGTGTGTGTACAAATAACAATAGGATAAAATTTTCAACAATTTTTTCTTTAAAAATAGAGAGAAATAATGCATAAATAAGAGATGATAATGTATATGAATGTGTATGAAAGTGTGAACTTAATCACCGGTATGATCTGGTAAAGAGGGGAAAAGAGCATAATCTGTAGAATGAATAGTATCTTGATCAATGTCAAAATCTTGGTTGTTTAAGAGAGGAGCAAGAGAAAAATCCAATGGTTGCATAGAGAGAAAGTATGAGTTTGTGGTAGGAGAAGGGAGTGAAGTCTGTGCTTCTCGGGAAGCAATGAAGGATTCAAAATCCTCAAGTGCTAAACAGTCTCTAGGATCTATTGAGTCAGTTCCATCTGTCGACAGGCGTTGGCTATGATCATTTGCGAGCAGAGAGAATGATGCTTGAAGAGGCGGTGACTGTAGAAGCTCTTGTGAGGATGCTTTCTGCTGCGCAGGAGGCGAAGGAGGAAGATAGTTGAAACCATTGTTGGTTGCAGCTTCTTCAGGCTGAGTCGCCTGTTTTTCTTTCGTCTTCTTCATGGTGTTGTATAATTAATATGATGTTAATTGCAGCTGTGTGTATATATGTGTTAGTTCAATTGACGGGAGACCATAAAGAACATGGCTTTACAATATTATCTGTTTCGAGAGAGTGGCCAAAAAAGGAAATTGGAAAGAGAAGTGTTCTTTTCGAGTCAATTGTGTTGCTTTTTGGTTTACTCGAAAAAAAGAAAAAGCTTCTTCTTTTTTCTCTTCTCTTTGTATGCAATCAAGTTCCTTTATTTTGTTTCTTATACGAGAAAGAGAGAATCCAGGCTAAGGCAAAACAGAAAGAGAGAATTCTACCTTATGTTTTTGTAAGAGAAAGAGAGACAAAATGTGGGGGATGTTGGATAGGATCAATTTCTTCTTTTTATAGCGACTAATGTATATGAAAAGTGCAAGAAAAAAAGGAAAGAAGGAAAATGAAGTTAAACACGTATTCGCAGCTAAATAACCCTGAAAAATGCTGCGCCTTTTTTTTTTAAAGAATAATCTTGGCCAAATTTCAGAGCCTTAGTAACCAAACAATAATTCAAGATCAGATCGAGAAAAATATTAAAGAAAACCATCAAAACAAGCTCAAGGAACACTGATGAAGATATTGACATGACTGACGTTTGCATCATTCGTGACTCAATAGAATAACTAGCAACACTATGCTATTTGTTGACCGAGTTACTAAAAGATTTTCCGTCACCATGGAGACAAACGTTAAAGTGGTTACAAATGATTTCAGTGTTTTCTTTTTTAAGTATATCAGTGAACAAGCCAAGACAATGCGATGATAAATGCAGATCATTCTCTTTCATCAGGCCAAGCACTCTATAGAGTTTTGTACGAGCATATTCTGGCATGTTTAGAGAAAGTTTACTGTGTCAGTCACTAAAGTCCTATAAGGAAACTATATATCACACACTAACAACAAGGTTGGCTAAACAATAAAGAAGACTTGTTGCTTTGATAGGGCATCAGTTGTTGTCTCAACCTCTTTGTTTTCTTACCTCTATACACGTCAAATGAATGGAGTTTGCTTCCTTTCTTGAATAAAGACAGACATCGGAAAGAGATGATGCCACTATCTGTCAGTAAATCAAATTCGGGTTATAGCTTGTTGGTCAGTAACTCAGAAAACGTCATTGTTTTAATTAAAATATACAAGCTATTGTCAATCTGATCATTTTGTTGTTACTCAGACCATATTTGACTTCATTTCAAAACTATCAGTAACACGACCATGATTACGTGTATTAGTATGTTATATTGACAATATTTTCCAGAGAATGCAAAGTTAGGATTATTATGCAGTTAATAAAAAATCATGCTATAGAAGATAAAAATGATTTTTTTAGGTCGAAAAAAAAAGGTATTGATAATGCCTATATAAGGAAATCAAAGTTACTTTGGCACACATAGGTTTCAACATAAAATTTCTTTCTTTCTTTCTTTCTTTCTTTTTTTTCTTTGCTTCTCTTTTCACTTTATCTTTCTTTTCTTATTTTTTTTCCAAGACAGCCATGTCAGTAACAGTAAGGTAAAACAATAAAGGAACTTTTATAGCCTAATAAATTCACTCATAACTTCGAATAGGGTGGCTCTACGAGTACGACCTTTTAGCGAAAAAGAGAAAAAAGAGAACAATCATACACAGCTATTGACATTTGTACCTCAGCATCCACAGCAAATCAGAGTCGATCATGAACGTCGAATCTTCACTTTTGATTATGTCTATCCACCTCATATTACACAATCTGATGTCTATCAATCTTGCATACAACCCTTGTTTGAACAATACACAAAAGGGTAAATTAAAAAAAATTCGGCGATCTTTTATGTTGTCACTCACCTATTATGATTAGATGTAATGCAACTGTATTAGCTTATGGGTAAATCAAGCATGAAAACAATAGACCAAATGATTATTTATCATTTTATTTTAGACAAACAGGAAGTGGAAAAACCTATAGTATGGGTACTGCTGGACATAGCAACAGTGACACAAACAGTCCAGACAGTGGTATTGTACCTCGATTTGCAGGAAACCTTTTCGAATGGATAGAACAGCACCGTGACGAGATGAAGACCCATCAAGTAAAGGTGTCCTTTCTCGAACTCTACAATGAAGACATGATTGACTTGTTGGATCCAAAAGGAACAAACAGCATGATATCCATTCGAGAAGATGCAAATGGCAACATATCATGGTCAGGCATACATGAAGAGCCTGTTCAAAGTTCAGTCGACCTCCTAAAGTAAGCAAATCTCTCTCGCTATAACATTCTAAACCTCTCTGACATGCTATTTCAAAGTTGCCTTCTTCAAGGTTCTGTATCACGCACAACAGCCTCAACTGATATGAATTCCAACTCCTCCAGATCGCATGCTATATTCTCTGTCACGCTTGTCCAGGATATAAAGACAGAATTCAATGGTGAAATCATCTCGAAGCGACTTGAGTCCAAGTTTCATTTTGTAGATCTTGCTGGATCTGAAAGGGTAAGTAGCATGACTTTAAAAAAAAGAAACGGGATCTAAATAAAATTATCATGTTATAGCTTAAAAAGACAAATGCAGTAGGCGAGAGAGCCAGAGAAGGTATCTCTATCAACTCGGGTTTATTGGCACTTGGCAATGTGATTTCTGCATTAGGCGATGAATCCAAGCGACAACAACAACAACATGTCCCTTACCGAAACTCAAAACTCACTCGACTTCTCCAAGATAGCTTGGGAGGCAATAGTCAAACCTTGATGTTGGCATGTGTTTCACCGGCGGAGAGCAACACCAATGAGACTCTAAGTACATTGAAGTATGCTAACCGGGCAAAGAATATTACAAACACCGTTGTTGTAAATCAAGAGCAAAGCCTCACGGATACACTGAAAGAAGAAATCATGCGCTTGCGTGAAGAAATGCACATAAATGATGCGTTTATAAAAGAAGTGCATGTGGAACTAGATGATTTGAGAGCCAAAAACATAGCAATGCAGAAGATCATTGATACTCATGGACTGTCTCTGCCTACTATCCATGAAGTGCCTAGAACAGATCAACCTGTTGTTATGAACAAGTTGTACAAAAAAGGCAAGCCAGCAGAGGATGATGAAATGACCCTCATAGGATCATCTGGAGAAAGTGAGATTCCGAGAATGTTACCCAAAAAGCCTACCAAGTCAACAAGCACCAAGAGGAAGAGAAGAAGCGACCTAAATGACAGAAAGAAATTTGCGCTTATTGAAGGCAGAATCAAATCTATTGTCAAGGCTGACAATTCCTCGTTGATTGCTTTGTTAAATAAGAACAAAGATCGCTTAAAGGATGAAGCACTTTTATTAAAGCAAATAGATGTAAGTCTGACTTTGTTTCTTCTTCATGTAGCTCCACTAATCAGCTTTGAGGAACAGATGGAAGATGATGCTTTAGTGAATCCCAACCTTTCCAAACTAGTTACTATGTTTCAAACTAGTATCAAAGAGCAAAAGCAGTTTATCAACCATCTTGAAAAGCAAATTACTGGCCATAAGCCTGTTGAAACAGAAGATCCAAAGAAAGCAATGGGACCTAAAGAAACAAAGAAAAGAACTTCGAATAAGCCGAGTATGATAAAGCAACCTACTTCATTTGCTGCAAGCACAAACGAAACCAAACTAGACACTCAGTCTCTCACTCTAGAAAATCAATTGCTATCCGACAAATTGAAGCAGATCACATCTTTGATAAGAAAAGCGCTTGATCTATCTAGTCATTCTGCGCCTTCTATACCGCAGATCAAGGCATTATTAAACAAAGCTGCAACTCTGTATAGTGCGCGCAGTATCAGTAGTAGTAGCACTGGTAGTAACACAAGCGGTAGAGCATCCAAGGTTGGTATTCATTCTAAGAAATCCGCTACACCAACAGGAAAGCGCATCAATATTGAAGAAATTCGCGCCGAAATCCAAAGGTAAAATGAGATACTATAGTTAATGACAACTCACTCATTCTTTTATTCAATATGATAGCGTTGTTGCTATCAATCACATTAAATCACATCCTATTTGTTTGAAAATCATGAAAGCACTCAAGCAAGAGGTAAGTTGTCTTGAGACAAGAAAAGATCGTTAGCTCATTTATTTTGTTTAGAAAATCAAATTAATGCGCGAACAAAAAGATCTGTTGAAAGAAAGAAAAGCAATGCTGAAAGAGTTTTATAAGGACGAGTACGAAGAGCAGCAAGGAATGCAGCAGTACATGGATGAAAGAATCGATGTAATCACGATACAAGTAGACGCGATTACAGAACGAATGAAACTCTTGTCTGCTTCTTCCATACCATCCATTATCAACAAAAACAACCAAAATCTTATTGATATTCTGAAGCCTTTGAAGGAAGGTGACTTGAGAGCACTCATTTTGCTTATCATTCAAAAAGATTTGGTTAACCTTAGCCTTCAGGCTGAAATTCAACAGCATACATCAAAAGCGCTAGAGAAACTTCAGCAGGCTATTGTTCAACTTAGGCGAACAAGTAAAGTGATGGACAACCAAATCCTGACAGACTTGTTGAAATCACCAGTCAGATGTCTATCCAATGGACTGATTCTAATATCCGCCAAATAAGTTTGTTTTATCAAAACTTACCGCAGCATGGCTTTCCTTTTTTTTTCGTTTCTATACCTCTGTAATACTTATCTATCTCTTAATTTAATAAAATTAGTACTCTAATCAAGCATACCATTTCAATAGCACAGATCGCTTTATGAAACTCACTAATAAGGGTATTCATGCTTAGATCAAGAATTTGTTACTTTTTTTTTTTAGTCGTCAGCTATATTTGATTGGCGTATTAACACATAATTTTTTTCTATTTTATATTTTGTTCTTCTTATTCCTTTCTTGATTTTTATGTCATACTTTAAATCGCTTTTGAGAATAAGGATACCTGTCAAGGAAGACCCTAGACTTTTACCAGCATGGAGAAAGAGGCTCTTGCTTGGTCTTGTATGCTTTATTGCAATTATTCCTGGCTTCTGCTCCACTATCTATGTAACTAGTCTTTTTCTTTCTTTCCTCTTTTCTCTTACTAACCCTGAATTGATAAGCTACCTGCATTAGAGAAAATCACAATAGAGCTCGATAGTCCTACTATCATGGTGACCTTGAGTAATTCTGTCTATATGTTGTTTATGGGTATTGCTGTAAGAAGAAAACAATGCAGAAAGAAGAAAAAAAATTTTTTTTTAAAGCTAAAAGGTTCAATATAGCCCATTTTTTACAGTAGTATCAGTGATCATTGGAAAATACGTAGAGCTGTTTATTTCTTTTCAATTATTATCTATACAGTTGGTTCGCTTGCTGCTGTTTTTGCAAACGATATCTACGTTCTTCTCGGTATGCGAATTCTGCAAGCAATCGGGATTTCTTCTGCTTGGGCGATCGGTGCTGGGTAAACTAATTTTTGCTTTAAAAAGTACAAAATAGAACATTAACCTTAATTTCTTGTAGATCTGTTGCTGATATCTATGAGGTGCATGAAAGAGGAAATGCATTAGGCATCTATTTTACAGGCCAATTTGCTGGGTAACTTTTTATTTATTTATCAAAAAAAAAATAGATGCTAAAAATCAATTTAGTCCATTATTTGGTCCCATCTTTGGTGGGTTCTTGGTGGAACGATGGGGATGGCCTTCTGTCTTTTGGTTACTTTTCTGTATCGGTTGCATTCTGTTGCTTTTGGTCTTCTTTGCTATGGAAGAAACATACCGCCAAGAAAGTGTTTGGGGAAAAGAATCAAAAGTACCTGGAGAAAAAGAAGAATCAAATGCTGTGGTCAACAAAGACACCTCTGAGGAAAATACTATGGTAGAAACAAAGATGGTGAATCCACTCGCATCATTGGTAAAGTAGAAAAAAAAAATTAAGGGGTGTTACACACGTTTATTGACTGAGTTACCTAGGCCTTACTTCGACACCCTTTCGTGCTTGTCTTTTCTATGGCAACTGGTTTTGCATTTGGTGGCATGTTCGCCATTGAAAACATGTTGCCTAGTCTGTACACATCAACTTATGGCTTCAGTAGTAGTCTTGTAGGTCTTTCATTCATCTCACCAGGCCTAGGTGAAGTATTTGGTTCGCTGATCTGTGGAAAACTGTCCGACTTCTTTTTGAACCGCGCTAGAGAAAAACGTGGGGGCGAGGCTATCCCTGAAGATCGACTGGCACCCAATGTATGGCCTGCAGCCTTCATCTTGAACCCACTTTCTTTCTTTTTGTGGGGCTGGCCTGTCCAGTTTGGCTGGAGTGTATGGGTCTCTATCATCATGTTTGGTGTGCAGTGCTTTGCTATGGTCCAGATATTCAACCCAGCCATGTCTTATCTAGTAGACGCTGTTTCTGACCGAGGTGCTAGTGTGACAGCAGCAGCTAATCTTGTGAGAATGATATGGTCTTGTGTGCTTAGTCTGATAGGTAAAAAAAAAAAAAGAATCCAAAGAATGTATACATTTCAACGATTATTCTGTATTGACTCTTTTCTCTTATTTAAGCTAACCCTATGACGAATGCTGTTGGACCTGGTTGGGTCACTTTCTTTTTTGGTATGCTCAACTTCACTTGGGCATTTTTACTTTTGTTGATGAAGATCAAGGGCCCCGCTATCCGCGCTTACTCTGGATATTAATATCAATTGCCTTCCCTTTTTTTTTATACGTAATATGTACTTTTCTTATTATTAATATAGTAGATTACCAGTTTAGACTTTTTTTTTAAAAAACAAAAGCTATGACAAAGAAAAGTGAGAGCGAGAGAAAAGGGAAATCAAAGGATTCAGTGAGGCTATCATTTGATGTTTGACTTCTTTTGCTTGCTCAAGTGTACTGAAAGCATTATACTGGAATGGTAAGCTAAAGGCCTGGTGTCATTCAACAGCTAAAGCTGTCATGGGTTGAGATGGCTGAAGCTTGATTTTACAAAGGCAGCACTTTCCCTTTCTTTAAACTGCTATGAAGCAACAGACTGATTTGACTCAAATTAGATGAACTTGATGATGCCACCTAGTCTTTCTTTCAAAAGACAATGCTGTAACATGAAGGGAGTCTGTACAGAGTAATTGCTTGACAAAAAAGAGTGTCAGGATGTTCGGGTTTTATGCTAAGCATAATTTTACATTAAATCAAGCAAAATAAGGAAGTCTCGACAGAGAGAAATGTTTGTCTTCATTCTTCGCCTTTCATGCTCTTCCTTCTGC